>JAKSZU010000009.1:157015815-157217567 GCA_026018925.1 Tupaia tana
AAAATCCTGAGAGGAGAATGGAGGAGAAGGGGTTACGGCATGGTCATCCCCCTGAGGGGTCATTTCTCACTTTCCCTCTCTATGTCTCTCTTCAGCGAGTGCATGTACCCTATGGCAAAACTGCCCTCCCCCCCAAAGAAAAACTACAGAAGAAAAAATTCTAAGGATAAAGTCATTTCAATAGAGATGTGCCACAGTAAGAAATAAGTGTGTTCTATCCAGGGTATCACAAGGTACTTACAGCTGATAAGGCCAAGATTTGTTGCTGGATAGTTTCTTCATCATTACTGTCAACCCATGGGGGCACAGCTACTTCTAACCACAAAGAGGAAAAAAGAGACAATACAATGGTTATACTTCAATCCATGGTTTCAAAGAACAAGAACATTTCATTTTCTTTCTTTCTTTCTTTCTTTCTTTCTTTCTTTCTTTCTTTCTTTCTTTCTTTCTTTCTTTCTTTCTTTCTTTTTTTTTTGCTACAGGGTATGTGTGCTCGCCAGAGAGAGAAAGAAAGTGAGAAATCACCCCACATGGAGGATCCCCATGGGATCTTGGGCACACACGCACACACACCCAGCATGAGTTTTAAGCCACTAGGTCTGGGACTCGAACCATGGTCAACTACATGGGAGTCCAGTGACATAGCCGTTACGCTAACTGCTGGTCCCCTGGTGTGTTCTTCAAACCGCTGGATCTGGGACTCAAACTATACAGTAGGCCATGTGAGATCCTGCCGCCTAATCACCATGCCACCTGGCTGATCCAGAATGAAAACATTTTTTATTTTTTTGGGAAGAGGTGTTTGCTATAGGGCACGTGCACTTGCCAGAAAGACAGAGAAAGACACAAAGTGAGAAATAGCCCCCCGGGGGGATGGCCACTCCATAATCCCTTCTCTTCTATTCTCCTCTCGGGATCTTGGGCATGCATACACACGCACCCAGTGTGAGTGTAAGCCACCGGGTCCAGGACTCAAACTGCGGTCGACTACATGGAAGTCCAGCGACATAGCCATTACGCCAACTGCTGGTCCCAGAATGAAAACACTTCCACATGACCTTTTTTTTTTTGCTAGAGGGCGCATGTGCTTGCTAAAGGCAAACAGAGTCAGAGAGAGAGGGAGAGAACACTCTCCCCATGGGGAACAGTCATGCTGCAATCCCTTTTCCTCCATCTCTTGCTCCTTTGGGGATTTTGGGCACACATGAACACATGCCTGGAGTGTTCCTCAAGCCGCCAGGTCTGAGACTTGAACTGTGCAATTGGCCACATGGGATCTGTAAACCTTATCCATCAGCTATGGAGCTGGCCCATGATGACTATTTCTTTTCCTAACATCACTTATTTTTTCCATGAGAGAGGAAGACAGGCAGAGCTTGAGAGAAAGTCAGTGAGACAGGCACTCTCAGTGTTTCATGCTGTGATCCTGCCCCAGCCTCTGCTGGCCAGGTAACAGGCATGTACCCCCAATACCCAGCCCCAGCATGCCCAGGGAGACCTTGGTACATGAACCAAGGACCTTCCCATGGCCTCGGCATTGTGGAGTGTGCGACTCTGCACTGCACTGCTCCATGACAGCTGGCCTACTCGGTCATTTGCAATAGCAATTTGGGGGCCAGCTGCATTCAGCAGTCCACAAAGGCAAGGTTAGGACAAGAAGCAGGAGTCACTGGAAAAGCAAAAATGGCAAATTTGTGACTCTATTCCTCACTGCTATCACCTTAACACTAGATTCTAGCCCTACCGGTTTCTCACACTGGTGGAAAAGCAGAATCTTGCCAAATGCATGGTGCCTCATGACATCAGAGAAAAATGACACTGGAAAATTGCCTAAGTCACCACAAAGCCACTGGCACGGAGGATCTGGCAGGGTGGCTACAGCTGAAAGAAACAGAAGCCTGGTGACCTGGCAAGTGCTCTGAACAAAGGCAATCTGAAAATCAAAGGGGCAATTAAGATAGGCCCTTGGGAAAATGAATGCTGCCTTAGAACATTTTTGCAGAAATCATTTTTCTCTCTTTTCATTTTTTTTAAGGTTTTCACCATTGGGTGTGCTGGCCAGAGAGAGACAGAGAGAAGGAAAGTGAGAAATCGTCCGATCCCCCCAGGGATGGCCACATCACAGTCTCTTCTCCTCTTGGAATTTTGGGCACACACACACACACCTGGCATAATTTTCAAGTCATCAGGTCTAGGACTCAAATTGTGGTTGACCATGTGGGAGTCCAGCAACTTAGCCACCATACCATCTGCTGGTTCCATTGCAGAAATAATCTCTTTTACTATTATGATTCAAGAGTCAAATGGAAGGCATACCCTTTCAGGTACCAATTATGAGAAAAGTTATCTGCAAGTATGGATAGACACATGATACATGGACAGAAGATCACAGTTCTTTTTAAAAAAACATTATTTTTTAGTTTGCCATAGGGCATGCGTACTCATCAGAGAAAGATGGGTGTAGGGAGAGTAGAGATTCAGAGAGAGAGTGAGAAAGCAAGCCGCCAGGGCTGGGACTTGAAACGTGGTCAGTCATGTGGGAGTTCAGTACCTTAACTACCATGTCACCTGCTGGTTCCAGAGTTTTTTTTTTTTTTTTTTTTTTTAGTTTGCTGCAGGTACATATGCTTGCCAGGGAAAGACACAGTTCATTTTTTGGTTCACCCTAAGCAAGTACGTGGCGGCAATTATGATACAAATTCTGGTCATTTTAAGATAATATAAACGTGGGGCCAGATGGTGACGGAGTGGTAAAACGTGATGCTCTGTGAGGTAATTCCATGTGAGAAGGTTCCCGGTTCAGGTCTGGATGGCCAACGTTTTTTCTCTATTCATGATAGAGCTCATATATGTGAGGGATAGCAAAGTGGTAGATGAGAACCCTCCACAGGGTCAGGTCACATCATGATCTCCTTCCTCTAGCTCATCAGATATTCAGTATATTCAGCTACTGGTATGGATAAAACATCCTCAACCCAGTTCCTCTGAAATCGCTCATTTCAGGGAGACCAATAACATCTTGGTTGCCCAATCCCAAGGATACTTCTTAGTTCTCTTCCCTCTAGGCCAGTTTCCTTATCCAGAAAACGGAGATAACAGGAAGGACTTCATAGTGTTAACAGTAACCACAAAATGCACAGGAAACATCTCCATGGTGCCTTTCTCATGGTCACAGAACTGGACCCCTCGGCTGTGTCTCTCATGCGCACTGTGTTCTCCTGCCCTCCCCAGGGTTCCCTGCTTCTCTCCTAGGTGAACTTAATGGGCTCTGGTTTTGAAGGCACCTGTCAGGTTTCATCACTTAACAGCCGAGCAAACCATAGCAATATACTTAAACTTGCTGACTGCATCCACTTCCTTTTATTGAGATGTTGTATATAAAATACCTGCTACGAGAACAGCCCTTCTCTAAGAGACAGAGAGTTCCATGGCTCCTGCGATCTAGCCATTTTGGGAGAAAGGAAGATGTCCCACTGATAACTGGGCCTCCAGCATACAAAACTCACGTGGAGAGGCAGAGGGAACAGAACAGCCCTTCTCCAAGAGACAGACAGCTCCATGGCTCCTGCGATCTAGCCATTTTGGGAGAAAGGAAGATGTCCCACTGATAACTGGGCCTCCAGCATACAAAACTCACGTGGAGAGGCAGAGGGAACAGAACAGCCCTTCTCCAAGAGACAGACAGCTCCATGGCTCCTGAGATCTAGCCATTTTGGGAGAAAGGAAGATGTCCCACTGATAACTGGGCCTCCAGCATACAAAACTCGCGTGGTAGGAAGACCCCTTTCAAGTCTCCTGTCTCTATATCAGTCTTTGTCTCTCTCTACCTCTGTCTCTGTCCTCTCTCTCTCTCTGTCTTTTTTAAAATTTTTTGCTTTTTAGAATTTTTTAAGGTGAGGCATTTTACAGGGCCCTTTGGCCCCTCCTAGGCCTTTATCTTGTTAATAATCCCCTCTCATCTTCCCAACCCAGGAGAGGCAGAGGGAACAGAACAGCCCTTCTCCAAGAGACAGACAGCCCCATGGCTCCTGCGATCTAGCCATTCAAGCGCCGCGCGGTTTTCTAATTTTTGAGTTTTATTGAAATTTTTTTAATATTAATTTTTTTTTCAGATTTATTTAAAAGTTTTTCTCTGTTTCTTGTCTGGTTTTTTTTTTTTTTTTTTTTTTTTTTTTTGCTGTTGTTGGTATTGTTTCCCTCTCTGTTTCCTTTTCTGCACACTCCTTAACCCTCAGATTGAACTTCCAAGTTTGGAAAGAAACCGACCATCCATCAGATGACTAGAAATCGCTGCAGGACCACAAGAAATATTGGGAAGCAGGAAAATACCTCTCCCACAAGGGAAAAGGATAGCTCCTCTTCTTCCACACACAGTTCAATGGAAATCATGGAAATGTCTGATAAAGAATTCAGAACATTCATAATGGCAAAGCTAACAGAGATGGAAGAGAAGAGAGACAAGGAACTGCTGAAGAGGAAGGAGAAAGGAGTTGAAGAGTTCCAGGAGGTGAGGAAGTTCATGCAAGATCTAAAAGAGGAATTTCACACTTTACAAAAGAATCAGATGGAACTGTTAGAGATGAAGGCTATAATACAAGAAATCAAAATATCCCTTGAAAGTATTAAAAGCAGACTAGATCATACAGAAAATAGAATCTCAAATGTAGAAGAGAAAATTGCTGGCCTAGAAAAATCCACCAGGAAGACTGAGAAAATAGCCCCAAAATTTGAGAATAATATGTGAGAAGTACTAGATACAATTAAACGTCCAAACATCCGGATAATAGGCATCCCAGAAGGTGAAGAGACTCATAAGGGCATTGATAATCTATTCCATGAAATCCTGCAAGAAAACTTTCCAAACCTAGAGAGGCACTCAAAGATTCAGTCCCAAGAAATACAGAGGACCCCAAATAGAATCAACCCAAGAAGATCTTCTCCAAGACACATTATAGCCAGATTGACCAAAACCACAGACAAAGACAAGATACTAAGACTGGCAAGAGAAAAAAGGCAAGTTACCTGCAAAGGGTATCCCATCAGACTGACGGCAGACCTCTCATTGGAAACAATGCGAGCGAGGAGAGAATGGGAAAATATATTCAAAGTATTAAGGGAAAAGCAATTTCAACCGAGAATTCTGTACCCAGCAAGGTTATCATTCATTTGGGAAGAAAAGACACAAACTTTCCCAGATAAACAAAACCTTAAAGAATTTACCAGCACCAGACCAGATCTCCAAGAAGTTCTTAAGGGAGTGCTATGTCAGTAAAATTAAATGCAGACACACAGAAATAAGAGTTCAAAAACTAAGAAAATGGGCAACTTAATTGTAGGGACAAAGTCTGGAGTTGAGTATTATATCCCAGAGTTCAATCTGGAAGATCGAACCTCAACAGAAACAGAAGAAAGATTAAGTACATGAGACTGAACTGATGAAACAGCATTCTGTGACTTGACTAAGATATTGCTGCTTTTCTTCTAAGCTTTGATGTCCGGTTTTAAGGATTCTTATCCTGTCTTGAGCTGTCAATAGATTCATGTACCTACTATTTGAACAAAATACCAACCTGTTTCTAGGCTTCAAATTTCAAGGAAATATCCTTGCCAGTTCAAAACTGCCTTTCTTAAAACCACCAGCTGAACTTACTATTGAAAGTAGTTAGATTACTTATGATATGGTGTGGTCAACAAAATGTTGGGGGAAAAGGAATTGAAGACAACTGTAGACAGCAGAAATAGTGTAAGAGAGGGCAGACATGGGGGTAAAAAAACATATATATATGAAAGTAGTAATGGAATTTTATGGTTGATAACATGCAGGATTAAGCCACTATGCAGTTTACTCTAGAGGAGAAACCACATTTACTATGTTGTGATGATGCTCAGGGAATGAATGTAAATTTAAAAAAAAATTCAGAGAAAAAAATACTAAAACTGTTACCAAAATTTAAAGAAAAAACTGTGTATTTGATGACCACAGTAAGCTATATAGCCCCAGCTAGGTACTATTTTATAGTATGTTCATTCTACTCACTGAGGTTTATGCCAAAAGTCAGACATGGGTTCTTGTGTATGTATACATCAGCTGTGCTTGCTATTGCAAATATTTAGACACATTAAGTTCGCCAGCAAATCAATTAAATGGGGGGGAAAGGCATAGAAAGCAATCATGGATACCAGAGACAATGGGAGGAGGGTTGGACAGGGCAGAGGGTTAGGGATAGGGAATCAAGGATGGCAAAAAAAAAAAAAAAAAAAAAAAAAAAAAACGCAAAATATACAAGACATAAGAAATGAAAAATTGTTTGTTGATAACACATATGTTGATGTGCTTGATTGAGCCAACAGACAGTATATTTTGGATGAAAAATTCATTTTGTATACTGTAATGATGTATAGCCTATTAATGTTAAAAAAAAGAAAAATAAATTAATAAAAATAAATAAATAAATAAAATAAAATGCCTGCTACTTAGCAGGTATTCAGTGACTGTCAATTCCTTCCCTCCTCCCCTCCTTAAACATTGTGGGTCTTCTACTCATCTTACTTCATGCTAGAAACATTTTTCGGAGAGGAGCTCACCACCAACTCTCATGGTTCTTTTTTTTTCTTTTAATAATTATTTATGGGGCCAGCAGGTGGTGTAGTGCTTAAGGGTGCTGGACTTGCATATGGCCTACCACGGTTTGAATCCCGGACCTGGCAGCTTCCTTTCTCACTTGCTCTCTCTCTCTCTCACTGTCCCTCTCTGGTCAAATAAAAATAAATAAATAAAGTTAAAAGAAAATAATTCTTTATTTTTCTTTTTTGAGAGGTTTTTGCCACCAGAAAGACAAAGAGAGACAGAGAGACAGAAAGCGAGAAATCACCCCCCGGGGTGATGGCCACGCTGCAATTCCTTCTCCTCTGTTCTCCTCTAAGGATCTCGGGCACGCACACACATGCGCCCGGCGTGAGTTTAAGCCACCAGCTCCGGGACTTGAACTGTGGTTGACTACATGGGAGTCCAGCGACATAGCCATTACGTTAACTGCTGGTCCTGAAAATAATTCTTAAAAAAAAAGATAATGATTTATTTAAGAGCCAGCAGGTGGCATGGCAGTTAAAGGCACTGGAAGGACTCCCACATGGCCAACCACAGTTTGAGTCTCAGACCTGGTAGGTTGCTTTCTCACCTTCTCTCTCTCTGTCTGGTGAGTGCAAGTGCCCTACAGCAAATTAAAATAATAATAATACTAGGGGCCGGCAGGTGGCATGGTGGTTAAGGGCACTGGACTCCCACATGGCTGACCATGGTTTGAGTCCCAGACCTAGAGGCTTGCTTTCTCACTTACCTCTCTCTGGAAATATTAAAATAAGAATAAAGTTAATAATAATAATAATGATACAAATAAATATTTCTATTTTTAAATGTCTTTTTAAATAATTATTTAATTTTAATTTTATTTATTCATTTATTTTATTTATTTATTTTTAAAAAGGAGTTGTTTTTTTATAATTATTTATTTTATTTTATTTATTTATTCATTTATTTTTTTAGTTTGACCAGAGAGACAGAGGGTGAGAGTGATAGAGAGAGGAAGTGAGAAAGCAAAGCCACCAGATTCAGGACTCGAACCCTGGTCGGCCATGTGGGAGTATCCAGCGCCTTAACCACCACGCCACCTGCTGGTCCCCTATTCATTTATTTTATTTTGACCAGAGAGAGAGAGAGAATCTGAGAAAGTAAGCCACCAGGTCCAAGACTCAAACTGTGGTCGGCCATGTGTGAGTGTCCACTGCCTTAACCACCACGCCACCTGCTGGTCCCAATAATACAAATAAATATTTCTTTAAAAATTTTTATTTATTATCTTTTAACTTGCTATAGGGCATGTGTGCTCACCAGAAAGAGACAGAGTGAGAGAGAGAAAGAGAGAGAGAAGGGAAAGTGAGAAAGCAAGCTGCTAGGTCCAGGACTCAAACTGCGGTCGATCATGTGGAAATACAGCATCCTAACCACCACACCACCTGCTGGTCCTAACTCTCATAGTTTTTAAGTGACTTGATTAATAACCTTTATCACTAGATGGATGCTTTATGCAGGAATAAACTGCTGCAGGAGCCCATTCATTTAATTTGAAGCAGCATGGACCATAAGACCTTACTGCAATAATCGAAATGTTCTATGCCTGCATGGTCCAAAGTGGAAGCCAGCAGCCGTGTGGTGACTGAGCACTTAAAATGTGGCTAGTGCAACCAAGGGTCAGGATTTTTCCCAGATAAACCACCTGTGTTCACTTTCTGCTTTCATCTATGTGCCTCTCACCAGGATGTCTAAGAGGCACCTCAAAACTGCAATTGCCTCCAAACCGTTCACTCCCACTCCCTCACAGGTCCTACTTCAGAGGCACCAGCCCTTACAGCAAGTCCTCAACCCAGGATCAACGTTACCGTTCCAATTAATCTCCAAGTTATGCTAATTTGGAGAATTTCTTCATCCAAAAAAACTGCTTCACACTTCTGAGTTTACCAGAGTGCGAAAACGCCTGATGGGAACTCCTACAGCACTGATGTGGCACAGCTCAAACTGCGTTATCTTCTACTACATCTGCCAAACTCAAAGACATGAGGCTGGTTTTGTGTTTGAGTACTACCAAATGATAAAGGTAGGTATTCTGAGGCCTTATAACTTCAAACATTTCAATGGGTATTTGCCAATAAAGAAATGAATAAGTTCTGTGAGGGCCAGCCTTGGGACACAGTGGTTAAGGGCTGTGTGGAGGGAGCTGGATCCCCACAAGGTTCACTACAGTTCAAAATCTGGCCCTGGTAGTTTCAAAAACAGCATGTATATGTGTGTGCCTAAAATCCTGATGGGGGGGTGGCCAGCAGGTGGTGTGGTGGTTAAGGTGCTGGACTCTCCAACATGGCTGAGCATGGTTCAAGCCTTGGACCCAGTAGCTGGAAAATCACACTGGGCACGTGTGCATACATGCCTAAAATTCCAAGAGGAAAATGGAGGAGAAGGGATTGCGGTGTGGCCTTCATTCCAAGGGATGATTCCTCACTTTACCTCTCTCTCTGGCAAGCACATGTACCTGCCCTATGGCAAAAACCTTAAAAAAACAGAAACCAAAACTTGGGGGCCTGCAGGTGGTTTGGTGGTTAAGGGCGCTGGACTCCCACATGCCTGACTGTGGTTCAAGTCCTGGACCTGGTGGTTTGCTTTCTTACTCATTCTCTCTCTCTGTGTCCCTCTCTGGTCAAATATAAATAAATAAATAAATAAAGTTAAATAAAAAATAATTTTTAAAAAACTCTCGATGGGACCGAGAAATGGAGGAAAGGGGATTGTGGTGTGGTAACATCCACTTGGGGGGGGGGGTGTACATTCTTTCTCCCTCCCTCTCTGTGAGTCGTGCACGAGCACTCTGGCAATACAAAGGAAAAAATAGTTCCTGTGAGTTTTCGTGGGCCTCTGTCACTGCAGGTGCAGTCATTCCCCTGGAAAGCCTTTGCCTAGTGCCTTAGCCCCAGGAACAATTTACTCCCTCACTTTAAACTCCAAAGGTCTATGGCTTGTCTTCTTAACTAGTCTTTGTTTTTTATTTTTTTCTGTTTTTTTGTTTGTTTAAGAATTATTCATTTTATTTATTCATTCATTTATTTTAATTTGACCAGAGAGAGAGAGAGAAAGCAAGAAAGCAAGCCATCAGGTCTGGGACTCGAACCATGGTTGGCCATGTGGGAGTGTCCAGCGCCTTAACCACCATGCCACCTGCTGGTCCCCCCAACTAGTCTTTGTGCTACCCAAAGGATAAGGGCCCCTACATACACATTTTTGCATTCTCAGAGCCTTAGTACTATACATCACAGGTGCTCAATAAAACAGAAGACAAACCTATAGCATACCTGACTTCTTTGTATTCTGCTCCTCAACAAATTTTCTCTGTTCCTTCTGAAAATCTCCTATAATTGTCTGTTAAAAATACAAAAAGTCAAATTACTCTGGAAAGTTTATTAGTAGGTAAGAACTACATTCAAGATTTTAAAAAATATTTGTTTATTTAATTTCATTTGTTATTATTATTTTTTTAATTTGACCAGAGAGAGAGAGAAAGGGAAAGTGAGAAAATGAGCCACCAGGTCCAGGACTCGAACCGCGGTCAGCCATGTGGGAATACAGCACCTTTAATCACCATGCCTCCTGCCAGCCCTACATTCAATATTTTAAAAGTCTATTTGAGACTATTTTATTCCTTTTATTTGAATAAAAAGGCTAAAAAAGTGATACCCCCTCATTTCCCTAACAAAAGCAGATCTTTAGTTTTGAAATGTTACATATAAAACCTCCTTTATGATATACTGTCTCTTTAATCATAAAAATAAAATGATTTAAAAACCGGATTTTTGTGGCCAGCAAATGGCATAGCGGGTACATTGCTGGACTTCCACATGGCCGATCACGGTTCAAGTCCCAGACCCAGTGGCTTCAGAATCATGCCAAGCGTGTGTGCATTTGTGTCCAAGATCCCAGGGAGAGAATGGAGAAGAGATTGGGGCATGGCCATCCACCCCTAGGGGATGATTTCTCACTTTCCCTCTCACTGTCTCTGTCCTCCCACCCCTACCAGGGCACACACCCTAAGACAAAAACCTATACAAATAAAAACCCCAAAACAAAAAATCTGAACTTTGTGTTGTTCTATGAATAAAAGACAGGTTAAATGTCATGCTAACAAATAACATACATAACAATAATATTTAAATAACAGTATAGCCAAGGTTTAATTGATGATCTCCTTAGTTCAAATAATTACCAACATAAATGAAATTCCCCAGGCCCACACCTAGCACTGTCTAAAACAAACTGATTCCTTGTCTTTTTTTTTTTTTTAAGACGTTTTTGAAATAGGATGTGTGTGCTCAATGGAGAGAGAGAGACCAGACAGAGACAATGAAAGTGAGAAATTACCTCCCCAGGAGGATGGCCACACCGTGATCCCTTCTTCATTCTCCTCCTGGGATCTTGGGCACACACACCTATGTCCCAGCTTGATTTTCAAGCTACGGGGTCCTGGATTTGAACTGTAGTAGGCCATGTGGGAGTCCAGCCATGTGACCACTATGCCATGTGCTGGTCCCATTCCTTGTCTTAAAAAGGGAGTTGAAGAGACTTTAAAAACTTAACCAAAGGGGCTGGCAGGTGGCATGGTGGTTAAGGGTGCAGGACTCCCACATGGCTGACTGTGGTTTGAGTCCTGGATCTGGTGGTTTGCTTTCTCACTTTCCCTCTCTCTCTGTCCCTCTCTGGCCAAATTAAAATAAATAATAAATAATGCTAAATAAAATAATTATTAAAAAAACTTAACCAAATAATGCAAAGGCATAAATATATTCTGAATTAAAGTTTAAAATTAAACTCAACCTGAAAAGATTAGTATAACCCTCAAAGTATCCAATGTATTTCAGAGTATATGAAAATAAACATTATTCAAATCAAGTAATTTTTTTTTTTGGAGAGGTTTTTGCTATAGGGTGGGTGCACTCGCCAGAAAGACAGAGAGAAACAGAGAGACAGAAAGTGAGAAATCACCCCCTGGGGGGATGGCCATGCCACAATCCCTTCTCCTTCATTCTCCTCTCAGGATCTTGGGCATGCACGCACATGTGCCCAGCTTGAGTTTAAGCCACCAGGTCCAGGACTCGAACTGCAGTCAACTATACGGGAGTCCAGTGACATAGCCATTACGTCAACTGCTGGTCCCTTTTTTTTAAAAGATAGATTTTTGCTATAGGGTGCGTGTGCTCACTGGAGAGACAAAGAGAGACAGAGACAGAAAGTAAGATATCACTCCCTATGGGAGATGGCCTTGCCACAATCACTTCTCCTCCAGTCTTTTCGCAGGATTTTGGGCACGCACACACATGTGCCCAACGTGAGTTTTAAATCACTGGTTCTGGGACTCAAACTGTGGTCAACTACGTGGGAGTCCAGCAACATAACCACTATACCATCTGCTGGTCCCCCAAATCAAGTAATTTTTCTTCTTTTTTTTTTTAAAGAACTATTTTGTTTATTGTTATTTATTTATTTATTTATTTTAATTTGACCAGAAAGGAACAGAGTGAGAGAGAGAGAGAGAGAGAGGGAAAGTGAGAAAGCAAGCCACCAGGTCAGGAACTCAAACCACAGTTGGCCATGTGGAAGTCCAGCGCTCTTAACCACCACGCCACCTGCCGCCTTGTAATCTTTCTTTTTAAGAGGGTTTTGCCTTAGGGCGCGTGTACTTGTGAGAGAGAGACAGACAGTGAGAGGGAAAGTAAGAAATCACTCTTGGGGGGGGATTGCCATGCTGCAATCCATTTCACTCCATTCTCCTCCCGGAATCTTGGGCACGCATGCACATGCACCTGGTATGAGTTTCAAGCCACCATGTCCAGGACTGGAACCACGGTTGGCCATGTGAGAGTTCAGCAATGTAGCTGCTACACCATCTGCTGGTCCCTAAATTAAGTAATTTATGTCATAGCTACTTGTTATACAAAGAGGAGAAAAAACAAGAATCTCAACAAGATAATTTTGTTGGAGCATTATAATAACCTAGTTAGATTAAAAGAAAAATTCTTGGGGCCAGCAGGTGATGTGGTAGATAAGGCACTGGACTCTCACATGGCTGACCACAGTTCAAGTCCCAGGCTGGGCAGTTTGAAAATAAAGACAAATAAATAAATGTTTATGGGGCCAACAGATGGTGTGGCAGTTTCTTCACTGGACTCCCACATGGCCGACCATGGTTCGAGTCCTGGACCCAGTGGCTTCAAAATTATGCCAGGCACGTATTCTTGTGTGCCCATGATCCCAGGAGGAGACTGGAAGAGAAGGTGTTGCACCGTGGTCATCCTTCTGGGGGGGTGATTTCTCACTTTCCCTCTCACTATCTTTGTCTCTGTCTCTTTCTGGTGAGTACACATGCCCTAAAGGCAAAAACCTCTTAAAAAATAAAAAGTTCTTAAGAGCCAGCAGGTGGTGTAGTTGTTAAGGTGTTGGATTCCCACATGGCTGACTGTGGTTCAAATTTTGGACCTGGTGGCTAAAATCATGCTGGGCACACGTGTGTGTGTGCTCAAAATCCCGAGAGGAAAATGGAGAAGGGATTGTAGCGTGGCCATCCGCCCAAGGGTGATTTCTCACTTTTCCCTGTCTCTGATGAGTGCAAACCTAAAAAATAAAAAGTTTTTAAGGGATGATTTTGTTAGTTGCTAACTAATTTCATCAATTTCTACTTCCGAAAGGTATTTAAACGTACCTTATCGATGATGTCATCTATTTTTCCTTCTTCTACGGATTTCTTTATCGTTTGTGCTGTCTCAGCAACTGATTCAGTTATCCTTTTGGTGGCCGCACTTGCAAAGTTAAACAGATAGTCTGTAAAGAAGAGAAGGAATCCATTTTCCATTCAAGTACAATGCTGAATATATTTGGGATTTTTCCCTTAAAGAGATCTTGTAAGAATCAAAAATAATAGAGCAAATTCTTCATTAATTAGAGCAGGAAGGAGAAGCACAGCCACTTTCTTGGTGGCCTGGCCATTCGCACTAGGCCTTTACTCAGCTCTTTCAAAGACCATTAGCATACTGTCCCCAGTAAGCTGTTTTAAACTTTTCTGGCCCTTCTCAAATCTCTAATTCTGATTTATCTCAGTAAATAATCTCTCCTACTCCACAAAAACCAACGCTCCTTTATCCTTTCTTTCCTTTTTATGCCCCAAGTACCACACCTTTATCTTCTCTTCCTTCCCTTCTGTCTGAAAAAGGGAAGACAAGCCCTTTCCTTCTCAGATTAACTCATTCTATGATAAATCTGGGGGAATTTTTAAAGAATTATTTATTAAATTTTATCATTTAAAAAAAAATTGCTACAAGGCACATGTGTTCACCAGAAGGGGCGGAGGGGGAAGGCGGGGGAGAGAGAGAGCAAGCGAGCGAGCGCAAGCTGCCAGGTCTGGTGCTTGAACCATAGTTGGCCATGTGGGAGTTGAGCACCCCAACCATCACACCACCTGCCAGCCCCAAGCTAGGGAAAAATTTTTTTTAAATGGATTATCCCATTAAAAAAAGTATCCACTTTACTATTTTTTCAATTTATTATTATTTTTTAATTTCACCAGAAAGAGACAGAAAAAGGGAAAGTGAGAAAGCAAGCCATCGGGTCTGAGACTTCAGCCATGTGGAAGTCCAGCACCCTCAACCACCATACCACTTGCCGGCTCCCCCCATTTTTTTTTAGAATTATATTATTTAATTGTATTTATTTAATCATTTATTTTAATTTGACCAGAGAGGCATAGAGTAAGAGAGAGAGAGAGAGAGAGAGAGAGAGAGAGAGAGAGAGAGAGAGAGGAAGTCAGGATGCAAGCCGCCAGGTCCAGGACTTTAACTATGGTCAGCCATGTGGGAGTCCAGTGCCCTTAACCACCACGCCACCTGCCGACCCCGTGGGGGAATCCAATAAACAGAAATCTTGGCAAACCCTAATAGAAATAGAAATCCTTTTGGGACCAGCAGTTAGCATAATGGCTATGTTGCTGGACTCCCATGTAGTCGACCGTGGTCCGAATCCCGGACCCGGTGGCTTAAACTCATGCAGGGCGCGTGTGCGTGCGTGCCCAAGATGCTGAGAGGAGAAAGGAGGAAAAGGGACTGTGGTGTGGCCATTCCTCCTGAGGGGTGATTTCTCGCTTTTTTTTTTTTTTTTCGATTTCTCACTTTCTGTCCCTCTCTGTCTTTCTGGTGAGCGCACGTGCCCTATAGCAAAAACCTCTCAAAAAAAAAAAAAAAAAAAAAAAAAAAAAAAAAAAAAAAAAGAAATACAAATCTTTTTAAACTAGTAACACGGAGGAAATATATAGAACAAGTTAAAACTGGAACATGCAACTTACACCTTTACAAAACACAACATAAGCTCTCTCGAACACTTGAAAGACACATGTGTCAGGCTCCACTGCACTATCAATAGAGGCCCATCTGTAGACACCTATCATTTCAAAGTTCACACTGCAGAATCCGGGCTGTAGGAGGAGACCCAAGACAGGTCTTGCAACTGTACCTGATGGAACATGCTTTTTGCAACCCACTCCTCAGGCAACTGGCCTCCTCATCTTACAGGGAATATTCAGGCTAACAGGTCAAGCTTGCCTCTGTTTTTAGCACCTATTGAAGGGGCAGGAAGGGTCTCCGACAGAATGGCAGTGGGAGTTTGGCACCTCTGATTATACTCATTCTGTGGGTGGTCTCTCTCCAAGGGAGTCAGGCAGCTTGTATGGGCATCTGGGAGCATGCAGTCCCGCATGCAGTCCCACCTCCTTTACCATTAGACAGTCTTTCTCCTACTGTGTCTGGCTTTTATCTGCTGATCACCTCAACGCCCTGTTCTGACCGTACCACAGGATGATCTCTGGATTTGTTCTCCCCTTCCTCCCCACTCCGTCTGCATCCGTTTGACCACACAGAGATTATTTAGTACTTTCAAGGATGCCTCAAATATGTTCTTCCTTGGTTTGAAACACTTTTACCCGCCTTCCCTTTATCTGTCTAACTCTCCACAGCCTCTGGGTCTCTTCTCCTTGGGAAATGTTCTCTGGCTCCCTGACTACAGTAGGTACCCCTGAAATGTGTTCCCTAAGCATTTGCTTAGCCTGGTCAACAGTAGACAGGACACTACTGATTTCTTGGTGAATGTCTTCTCAGCCAGACTGAAGGCCAGCCCTAAGCCCCGTCAGGACAGGGACTGAGGCTGTCTGACTCACTATTTTATCCCCAGTGGGGACCAATAAGCACTAGTTGAATGGAGAATGGGGAGTAACATAATAAAGGTTAAGCTTTAGGAAAATCACTCATTTCTTTGGTTATGACTAATCCATATACACAGAGTGGTAAGATGAAATGGGTAGCAGTCACACTTTTTTGTAAAACTATTCTTTGGAGAGGGCCAGCAGGTGGCGAGGTGGTTAAGGGCACTGGACTCCCACATGGCCAATCAAGATTCAAGTCCCAGACTCAGTGGCTTGCCTTCTCACTTTCCCTCTCTTTCTCTGTCCCTCTCTGGTAAAATTTTAAAAATTAAAAAAAAAGTAAAATAATTCTTAAAAATAAACAGACCTGGTAGCTTGCTTTCTCACTTCCCTCCACCCCCTTCTCTCTCTCTGCCCCTCTCTGGTCAAATTAAGATTAGAATAAATAAAGTTCAATAAAGTAATTATTAACTTGAACAGCGGTCGGCCATGTGGGAGTCCAGAGGCCTCAACCACCATGCCAACTGCTGGCCCCCAGATAGCTATTTTTGACAGGCCACGATTTGCAGTCCTATAGCAACTAAGATCACGGAGCACCTGGTATTTTCAGGTCGCCCAGGATTTGAACCTGGAGCCCATCTATATGGCTGACCCAAGCCCCAAAATTTTAAATTTTTTATTATTTTATTTTAGGTCTTTTCCATAGGGCATGTACACTCTCCAGCGAGAGAAAGAGAGAGAGAGAGAGAGAGAGAGAGAGAGAGAAATCACTCCCCAGTGGGGATGGCCATGCTGCAATCCCTTTTCTTGTCAGAATTTTGGGCACACACACACAAGTCCCTGGCGTCATTTTCAAGCCATTGGGTATGGAACTCAAACCATGATTAGCTATGTGGGAACCCAGAGCCTTAGCCACCATACCACCTGCTGGCTCAAACCCTCAGGTTTTTTTTTTTAAGAATGACTTAATTGTATTTATTTATTCATTTATTTTAATTCAATCAAAGAGAGACACACACAGAGAGAGAGAGGGGGAAAATGAGAAAGCAAGTCACCAGGTCCAGGACATGAACCATGGTCAGCCATGTGGGAGTCTAGTGCCTTAACCACCACACCACCTGCTGGTTCCCCCAAACCCTCAGTTTTAAGAAGTCACTTTTAATACTCCCCTAGCTCTCTATTTTCTGTGAAAGCAAGTAAACATGTGATTCCTTGCCTTTCATAACTTATTCCCACTTTCATCTCTCCCAACTACCTAATACAGACTCTGCTACTGTCAAATTCATCTCCTCACCTCTCTTGATTATTCCAAGCCCATTCTTTGTTTTCTACATGGGAAACAGCCATTACCTTTTCAGTGATTTTTATTGCATAGCACTTAAGTTTTATTTCTCTTGTGCACTATTTGAGGCCCTTAGGTTGCAATTATGTACTGTCATGATTTGAAAGTATGTCTGTTTTCTCTGCCCCTCCATCCTACAATACACTTTCTGAAGGTTAAGTCTCTTTTCATTCAAATGTGTTTCTTCATTCTCAGGTTTCTCTCCTCCCTTACTATCCCCTACTTGTCCTTTAGCGGATTCCTAAAAAATGCTTGCTAAGGGACCAGCAGATGGTGTAATGATTATGTCATGGACTCCCACAGGGCCAACCACGGTTTGAGTCCAAGACCTGGTAGCTTGAAACTCACCCTGGGTGCATGTGTGTGCATGCCCAAAATTTCAAGAGAATGGAGGGGAAGGAATTGGGGCGTGATCATCCCCTCTGGGGGGTGATTTTTTCACTTTCTGTCTCTCTCTGGCAATCGCCCTACAGCAAAAACTTTCTCAAAAAAAAAAAAAAAAAAGCTTGCCAAAGTTAGTATCTACCTTTGCTGCAGTTCTCTCACTTGTAGTGCTGGTCCACCTTAGGACCCATGTCCTCAGATATGCTTTCTTTGATTACATAAACCTGTCAAAGTCTCTCCAGGATCAGAATCACTACAGCATGTATTTATATTTTTCATACCTATTATTTTCTCACCTGCCTAGACAGTAAATCTGGAAAGAACGTGGGTTTTGAAATGACATCTAGGTTCAAAGGTCCAAATTCCACTTCTATCACTTACTGTCAGTGTAACTTCGGCTCAGTATCTTTGGGTTTGTTCCCCAACCTGGAGGGTGGGGTGTGTGTGGGGGGAGTGAGGGGTGTTTTACAGGTGAAATGAGATATCCTTCCCAAAACAGTACTGCAACTTGCATATAGCAGACAACTGGCCGCTCCTATCCCGCCCTAAGAAGAAAGGTCTCATTGCAACAAAAAAGAAGAGACCATAATGGACGCATTCAGTAGCTGTCAATTTATTTCGGACAACACATTTTACCCGAAGGGTAAAAAGACACTTTCAAGTAACTCAAGGCCACCAGTGTTCCCTGCCTCGGGAGGTAGTGAAAGTTGGCTGAACTTTTTTTTAAAAAAAAAACATTCCTTGTGAAACCTGAGGACATCGGGCCCCATCGCTTTACTGCGACCTTGCTTCCAATGTTTACAAACTTTCGAGAGTGACATGTCACCAGGAACTTCAGGGACAGGATCTGACTGCTAGATGAAGCTTCGGCCTTGCTCAGATCCTCCCCAATATTCCGTCCTGGAGAGGACGGACAGACACACCTTCCTCCCCTTCCTCCCTCCCTACCGCCCCCCCCCCCACCCCGCCCGCTGTTCGGGCCTGAGCCCTGGGGTATCACAAAAGAAGAAGACGGGCACCCCCTCTACTCTTGGGTCCCGGGGTCCGAGGAAGACTCACTGCCGAGGCCCCTGGCCTGGTGGAGGAGCTCCTGGTCCCCCGCTTGCGGCTGTTCCTTCTCCGCGGACTCCGCCACTGTCTGGGAGGGCTGCTCGGAAGCAGCGTCTCCCTCGGGCTGCTCGGCTCCTTCGGACTGCCCACCGCCCGCCGCCGGCTCCTGCAAGCCAAACCAACTGCTCAAACCCCGGAACATCCCGACCGCGGGGCCGCCACCGCGGTCCGGGTCACCGGAGACCCCAGTAGGCTCAGCGACTTCCGGACTCTACTCCGCAGGTCTCCCAAGGAGACGGCCGGAAGTCAGTGTCATCTCTCCGCCTCTATGACTACACCGCCGTCGGAAGCGCATGCGTCACTTCCGGCTAGAGGCCCCTCCCCCTGCTTACGTCCAATGGGAGACTGCAGTACGTGTGAAAAGGGGACAAAGGGCTTTCCCGTCGGAGCCCCTCCCTACCCCGCCCCTTTTCCTTCCACAGCTTTGCAGGTGACTGAACTAGGCTCCTGGACCGCGTCTTTGTTAGGGCCCTTAGCAGTCTGATTTAATGATGGCCTCTAAGCAGCTTAGCTGTGGCTTAGCCTCGCCTTTCCAGGTCCAGCTGGTTCCAGCCCCGCAGAAACGGGTATCTTTAGTCTTCTCCTAGGCGCAAATCCAAACTAAATCAAAGCATCTAAGTCTGACTCACAGAGCGTGCAGAGGACGGAGGAAGGTGTTCACACCGCGGGGTGTAGTCGGCAGAATCTAGAGTATGAGAAGCCACAGGAGAAGGGAGCTTTGTTTCTTCGAGTAAATTGCAAGGAAGAGAGGAGTGGAGTGGGGAAACCTATCGGTTAAAAAATACTTTAGAGACAGTAACCCATGGCCACTGAATGTATTTTATTTGACAGCAAATACATTGAAAGAGAGTATAATGTTTACGAGAATTGGAAATGTGGACGTTGGATAGCTGATGAAATGAAGAGACTGACAATTTACTGTTACGTACGTTCACATTGTTGTGTAACCAATCTCCAGAACTCTTTTCATCTTGCAAACCCATTAAATCACATTCACTGGCTCCTGACAAGCACCATTTTCAGTCACTTTGTGAATGGCTTCTTTCACTTAGTATAAGGTCCCAGTAGTGGAGAAGAAAATGGTTTCCCTCTACTTTTCTAGGTTAAGTTATGTGAGGTGAGGGTAGAAAATGTATGATGAATAAAGATTGTCTTTATGTGTATATCCTTTCAGGCGACCAGCAGGTGGCATGGTGGTTAAGGTGGCTGGATTCCACATGGCCAACTGCACTGTTCAAGTCCTGGACCCAGCGATGTGAAAAATATGCCAGGTGCGTGTGTGTGCATGTGCCCAAAATCCCAAGAAAAGAATGGAGGAGGAGGGATTGTGGCATTCCTTCTGGGAGGGGGCATTGCTTTCTCATTCTCCCCCTCTCTGGTGACCGCAAGCACCCTATATCAAACAGAAAAAAAACTTTACAGGGTTACTCCGGTGCTTGCAGTTTCTCAGAATAAGCAGCTCAAAAGATGCCAAATAAGTATATTTTTTGGGGTGGTGTATTCTGGTCTCTTACAGTTGTGTTTTGGAATGGTGTCTCCTGAGCCCCACTCGCCCTCAAGACTCATCCATGTTGTAGCATATGTCAATTTCCTTTTAAGGCTGAATAGTATTCCATTATATGTACATACCACATTTTGTTGATTAATTTATATTGATGGATGCAGGATTTATTAATTATTTTTCAATTTGCTACAGGACATGTGTACTTAACAGAGAGATAGAGAGGGGAAATGAGAGAGCATTCCCCTCCCAAGGGGAATGGCCACACCACAATCCCTTCTCCATTTCCCTCTCAGGATTATGGGGTTACACATGCGCCCAGCATGTTTTTAAAGCCGTCAGGCAGGTTTTCAAGTGTGGGACTTGAACTGCACAGTTGGCCATGTGGGATCCAGGTGCCTTAGCCACTAAGTTGGCCCAGGACTTAATCATTTTTAAATTGTGGTCTCGGTATTGTATGTGTATGTTTAAAGATGTTCTAATCCTTTATAGAGACATATTGAAATATTTACCAAAGAAATGGTATACCATGTCTAGAATCTGCTTCAAATTAATACACATGGGAGAAAACATATGGGATACGATGAAACAAGCCTGGCCATAGATTGATAATTATTGCAGTTGGGTGGCTATACTTTCATGTCTACTTTTCTAGATCTTTAACTTTTTATATAATAACATGTAATGAAACAGACCAAAAAACTGGCTGGCTATGTGAATCATTATGCCTTTAGAACAGGAGGTTCATGAATGTATTTCCCAAGCACAGTCTCCAGCAATCTGTGGTAGATAGACACTCATGTTTCCTCCTCCTCCCAGGATTTTGAGAAGAGTAGGACAGTTCCAGTGACCTGTGTGAGTGTGTGCAGGGCTGATTACAATACTGATCTCCCTGCTGTTCATTTTTCCAGCCTGATCTATAGTTATATATCACCCCTCCTGTCCCCCCAGCATGTGCTTGCCAGACAGAGACAGAGAAAGAAAGCACCCCCCCCCCCAGGGAATAGTCACACTACAATCTTTCCTCCTCCATCTCTCCTTCCTGTGGAGAATTTGGGCACATAGGCATACATGCCTGGTATGTTTCTCAAGCCACCAGATCTGGGATTCAAACCATAGGATTGGCCATATGGGATGTGGTTGCCTTAACCACCAGGCCCCAGAGCCAGACCCAGTAGTTACATTTTATTCAGGTTTAAGTCTTTAGCTTAAGAAGCCCAGTCTGTTCCCCCTTTCCCTGCCCCAACCAGCTTTATCGAGATATGATTCACATATTTTATATTTCAGTGCTATATGTTTTTGTTATGTTATTAACTGTTAAAATTGTAAAACATATATATATAACAGAAAATTTGCCATTTTAGGGACCAGCAGTTAGCGTAATGGCTATGTCACTGGACTCCCATGTAGTCCACCGCGGTTCGAGTCCTGGACCCGGTGGCTTAAACTCACACCAGGCACATGTGCATGCATGCCAGAGATAGCACCCTTATCAGGGTCCTGGAACCGTACTCTACCCCAGCTTTAGCCAGCCCATGGATCACTGGCTTCTACATGCCTGGTGTATTCAGGGAGGTCTCTACACAAGAACCTAGAGGCTTCCCATGTGAGGTCCATTCACAGAATGTCTTTTTTTTTTTTTTTTAAAGAATTTATTAATTGTTATTTTTAAAATTTGCTGCAGGGCATGTGCACTCACCAGAGAAAGAAAGAGAGAGAGAGAAAGGGAAAGAGAAAGCAAGCTGCCAGGTCCCAGACTCAAACCGTGGTTGGCTATGTGGGAGTCCGGTGCCTTAATCACCATGCCACCTGCTGGCCCCCAGAGTGTCATATTTCACTAATGTGCCACCATCTGGTGCCCTGAAAGGTTAAATTTTTCAAAATTTAAACCTTGGTCTGCCATGTGGGAGTCCTGGTAGTATAGTCATTAAGACAGCTAGATCCCATATCCATCCCAACAGCGTGGTTGGAGTCTGGGACCTAGCAGCTTGAAAAACCACGCCAGGCACATGAGAATGGAGGAGAAGGGCTTGCAACATGGCTATCCCCCAAGGAGTGATTTCTCACTTTCCTTCTTTCTTTATTTGTCTCTCTGTCTCTCCTGCAACCACACGTGGCCTATAGCAAACTGAAAAAAAAAATAGATTATAAAGGAACATAAGCAATTTACTTATAAAGGGCTTAATGTTTTTTTTTTAAAGAATTACTTTATTTTAACTTCATTTATTATTATTTTCCAGTTTGACCAGAGAAAGACAGAGGAGAGAGGGAAAGTAAGAAAGGAAGCCACCAGGTCTAGGACTCAAACCATGATCGGCCATGTGGGAGTCCAACGCCTTTAACCACCATGCCACATGCTGGCCCCAGGGCTCAAAGATTTTTTAAGGAATTATTTATTTAATTTTATTTATTATTATTATTAATTATTATTATTTTTTTTGACCAGAGAGAGAGAGAGAGAGAGAGAGAGAGAGTGAGAGTGAGAAAGCAAGCTGCCAGGTCCAGGAATTAAACTGTGGTCAGCCATGTGGGAGTCTAGTACCTCAACGACCATGCCACCTGCTGGTCTCAGACCTTAATGATTTTTTTTTAAGAGTTTTTTGCTATAGGGCACGTGCACTCTCCAGAAAGACAGAGAGAGACAGAAAGATAGAAATCACCTCCCAAGAGGGACGCGCCGCAATCCCTTCTCCATTCTCCTCGCAGGATCTTGAGCACACAGGCACATGCGCCCAGCATGAGTTTAAGCCAACAGGTCCGGGACTCAAACCACCGTTGACTATGTGGGAGTCCAGCGACATAGCCATTATGCCAACTGCTGGTCCCAGACCTTAATGATTTTTACGAAAATCTTTTTGTGGGTCCAGCACAATGTTGTTATGCTGGTAGTATGCCACAAATAAACAATTGCTTATTAAGGACGCATCCTTATTCCACACAATTCAACGGGCACTCTGTTACCAAATTTGTTTTTCTCTCCCCATTTAGCATTAAAAATACAATAGTTATCATAATAACTCCTCTGTGTTTGCAAAATGTTTTTCTCTCCATTAGCCTCGTAGATTAATAGAGTAAGATCAAATCATTTGATTTGGCCCTACATTTTGTGATGAAACATGTGAGAGATAGGGATAGATATTTGCACTCATACCCTGGCTTGCCATTCATATTAACTAATGTACCTTTTTAAATATAGTCTTTAAAAAAAATTGCTAGAGGGTGTATGTGCTCAGCAGAGAGGGAGAGAAAGAGAAAATGAGAGAGAGAGAGAAAGAAGGCAGCCCCCAGTGTAGCACAGTCATGCCCTAGTCCTTCTTTCTCTGCTTCTCTATCGTGTCAGGATTTGGGGCATGCATGTGCACATGCCCAGCATGCTTTGCAAGCCATAGGGGCTGAGATTCAAACTGCACCAGACCATGTGAGATCTGACTCCCTACACACAGCAGTTAACTACTGCACTATGGGGCCAGCCCCACTAATGTATCTTTGGTCAAGACAGACTGTACCTCTGAGTCTCAGGCTTCTCATCTTAAAAAGAAGATCTTAGAGGCTGGCAGGTGGTGTGGTGTTTGAGGAACGGGATCCACATGGCAGACCACGGTTTGAATCCTGGACCTGGCAACTTGCTTTCTCTTTCTCTCATTCTCTTTCTGGTCTAATTTAAATAAACAAATAAAATTGTCCTTTGAAGATGATTCCAGGAGCTATAACATGTCAATCAACCTCATTTGCTGTACCAAATCTGAAGGGAGAGCCCACGTGCGGTTGTCTCCAGGTGGAGGGAGCAGGGGAGAAAAAATGGTAGCCATTTTTATAGTATTAATTATTTTAATACTATGTTTTATATAGTATTAATTATTAATACTATGTTTTATATAGTATTATTAATTGACTCAGGAAACAAACACAAAATTCTGAATAAAATGACTTGGAAACTGCCTCCCAAAATTAATAAAATTAAATAGATAATTCTTGGGGCCAGCAGGTGGTGTGGGGATTGAGGTGCTAGACTCCCACATGGCTGACAGAGGTTCAGGTCCTGGACCTTGTGGCTTGTTTTCTCACTTTCTCTCTCTCTCTCCCTCGCTCTCTCTCTCTCTTTCTGGTGAACATATGTGCCCTATAGCAAATTTTAAAAAAATTATAATAGGGGCTAGCAGGTTGCAAAGTGGTTAAAGGCGCTGAATTCCCACATGACCCACCACAGTTCGAGTCCATACCTGGTGGCTTGCTTTCTCACTTTCCCTTTTCTTTCGCTCTCCGTCTCTCTCTGATCAAATAAAAAAATAATAATAATAACAAATGGAATTAAATAAATAAATAATTCTTTTACAAAACCAATAATAATAATAAGTAAAATAAAATAAATAATTCTTCAAAAATAATAAAATTAAATAATTCTTTTTAGTATATGTGCTGCCGAAGTGAACACAAATAATTCGTTTTTTAAAGAATTATTTTACTTAACTTTATTTATTTATTCTAAGTTTTGACCAAAGAGGGACAGAGTGAGAGAGAGAGAGAGAGAGAGAGAGAGAAAGTGAGAAAAGAAGCCACCAGGGACTCGAACTGTGGTTGGCCATGTGGGAGTCCCGTGCCCTTAACCACTATGCCATCTGCTGGCCCCCAAATTAAATAAATAATTCTTAGAAAAAAAAAGATCGTAATAATTGTCCTGTCTGTACAAAAGAAATGAAGCACTGAAATGTGGCAAGAAACCTTACATATATGGCAGGTGTTAAGTATACTGTTGATACCAACATGTTCACAAATACCCTTTCCAACAGGCCCTCTTGTTTTATCCACAAACTCCTGTAAGCCTCCAGTCTTTCTTTTTTTTTTTTTTTTTAAAAGCTCTTTATTTATTTCTTCCATGAGAGAGAGAGGCACCCCCAACAGGGTCCCCATTCCCCATGCTGCAATGCATCCCAGCTTCAGCCATCCCCAAATCATGGGCATACACATACCAGGCGTGTTCAGGGAGGTCTCTAGATGCGAACCTATTATAGAAATGACCCACGTGGGCCATCCCTGCCACTGTCTGGCTGTGTTCCAGTCTTTTTGCATGTTGTCCTCTCTCTCCCTGGGACACCTGGGTCTCTCACAAGGACGCCGTGCTGAGTGAATCCTCTGCTTATTCTCCTGGAAGCTGACCTCAGCAGTACAAGCTCCTTACTTTTGGTTTCTCCCACAACCCTGTTCTTGATCCTTGGTGGGGAGAAACTCCGTTGTCTCGGTTTTGCTAAGCAAGCCTCTACCCTTCCTTGTCACAGTCACCTGTTGGCTTCAAGGTCGCTCCCCAACGTTTCCTGAAGTTCTTTGGCCTCCTCCAACTTCCCACATCCTCTGGGGCTCTTCATGTCCGACACACCAGGCTTGTGGGCATTGGATCAGGTTCTGTAATAGTGGTGCCTGGCTCACTACTGCATTTCAGTGGCCACACACACTCAACTCTCTCACCCTCGCCCGTCCTGGAATTGCTTGCCTTTTGACTTTTTTTTTTTTTTTTTTTTTTGTCAGAGGGTGCAAGCGCTATTCAGAGACAGAGAGACAGAGAGCAGGAGAGAGAGATAGCACCCCCCAATGGGGGTGGTGGTCATGCTGCAATACCTTCTCCCTTTCTTCATCCTGTAGGAATTTTGGAAATGCATGCACACATGCCTGTTTTTTCTTTTTTAAGAGAGAGATTTTTGTTATAGGGTGTGTGTGCTCGCTGGAAAGACAGAAACAGAGAGACAGAAAGCGAGAAATCACCCCCCAGGGGGGATGGCCACGTTGCAATCCCTCCTCCTCTATTCTCCTCTTGGTATTTTGGGCATGCATACACACGTGCCCGGTATGAGTTTAAAACTGCCGGGTCCAGGACTTAAACCGCAGGGAGTCCAGAAACATAACCATTACCCCATCTGCTGGTCCCCTGGTGTGTTTTTTTAAGCCACTGAGGCTGAGATTCAAACCACTGTTGGCCATGTGGGATCCTGCTCCCTTAACCACTAAGCTATGGACTTCTCCCCAGGTTTTGAACTCCAGCGCACACCTCATTCTCTGCTGCCTGCTTGCCTATCCTCTCAACCTCTGACGCCCTGCCTGGGCTTTGGACCCTTCTCTTTCCTTTTCCCCAGTCCATCAGCACCCTGCTGGTTTCAGTTTCTGTTCTTTGGGACTGGATCACTTGGGCACGCCTACAATGCCCTTTTTCCCTGCCCTCCATTTCCTTTCCCTCTTTTCCTACTCTATTCAACCAGCACACTCGGGGGTTCTCAGTAATATCTCTAATTTTACTATAGATATCTTGCAAAATTACAGGTGGACACCACTACGCAGTTATGGTTTCTGAACTCCATTGGGCCTTCAATGACACCTGCTTAACTTACCCTTCTAGTGTCTCGGGCTTGTTATCGCAAGTTTTCATCACCTTCCTAAACCTCGCATCACACTTCAAACTCTTCTAGTGTCCATAGTTAGATTCTTTCTCCTTCAATGGTTTCTGAAGTGATCCCCTTTGCCTGAATAATCTGTGTCCTTTCTCTACACCAGGGACCCTCTCTCTAAAGACTGTAAAAGTCACTCCTGAAGCCTTCCTTCCCGCCCCGGCGTCGTTTTTCTAAATGCTCGGCGAGCATTGTTCTATGGAATCTTATAGCTTCCAATAGACGTGCAGACCTCCCAGCAGACCACAGCTCCCCATAGGCAGGAGTCCCGAGTTCTTTCCCCCCCGCCCGGGGCGCTCCTGCGGTTGGTGACGTACGACAGGGGAATCACAACGTTTGTGACGAGCGAGGCTCTTCACCTGGGTGAGGACTGGACCCGAGACTCAGACGGAGGGTCTCCGCTCGCCAGGCGGCCGGGGCTCTCCCGGAACCGCGGAGTTCGCTCGCTCGCGCGCCCCAAGTGCCTCTGCACAGTGAGCGGCGGGAGGGAGGAGCAGCCTCCGGCCCAGCGAGGCCTGGGGCCAAGGGCGTCCCGAGTAGAGGGAGTTGGGAGCCGCCTGGGCCGGAGGATTCCGTTTTTAGGCGCTGGTTTCGGAACATCGCACAAACACCGCTGCAGACCCCAAGCTCACCAGCCGGAGTCGGCCAGGACAGCGCCGGGCGGAGAGGAAGGTGGGCGAGGAGGGCGCCGCGCACCCCGAGGCCCGCGCGGGCGGCGGGAAGGACCTGGTGGTGACTCCGGACAGCCCCAGCGGCTGCCCCTTCCTCAGCCAGACAGGTGAGCGCCAGGCTGGCCGCGGGGCGGAGCCCGCCGTCTCGGCCGATCGCCCTTCCCGGTGCCACCACCACTGCGCAGGTAACTCCCAGCCCCGGACTCCCCAGGGACTCTCGGGGCCTCGTGCGGGGGCCACCCCGCTGCCCCAGGGCCTCGCCGTCTCCGGCCCCGCCCCGCTCCCCCAGCCCCGGCGCACACGTGGGGCCTGTCGCCTTTGTCCCCTCCCAGACGGGGCTCGCGCCCTCTCCTGCGCTGCTGAGTCCCAGTCCTGGCGGGCAACCCAGCGGCTCCCACACCCCGCTAGGGCAGACCTCGGCGACCGAACGGGGTGCGGGGACTGCGGGACGCCCTCCTGTGTCTTAGTGCCGTTGGCCCAGGGTCCTGAGCGGAGCGTCGCCGGGCGGGGGCACTTCACCCCGCACTGGCCGACGCCCCCAGCCTGGCTCTCGAGGGCCGGGAGAGCCTGGAGATGGCGTTCGCGGAAATGAAGCCCGGCGCGAGGGGCGGACAAGGTGGCCATCAGCGCGGGTGGCGTGGCCCCGGCATACCCGTTAAACAACGACCCTCACGTTTCCCCCCGCATTAGCTGCTTAGGGGCACAGTGCAGAACTCTGCGACTGTTACAAAAGAGCTCTTTCAGGCAACATTGAAAGCATTTTCATGTATAGTTTGCACACAATAAAATGCTCCTTGCAGATGGATGGGACTTGACAAATTATACTCACACCCGTGTAACCACTGTCGCAACTAGACAGAGATCGTTTCTAGCACCCTGGCAAGTTCCCTCTGGCCCTCTCGGTCAGTCCCTGCCCCCTGTTCAGACTACAATCCTACCTAGAACTTCAGTAGGTGGAGTTGTGCAGTCAGTATCTTTTGTGTCTTAACATTACTTACTAAATGGCCGTCATCAAGAAGGTGTCTATTGGAACTTTGGTGCTTGGGGTCACTTTAGGCCTCCAGGGGTTCTCATGTGAGAGCCACTAGCCACCCTGGAAATGTGACAAATCCTAATTGAGATGTGTTCTGAAACTGGAAGGCTTAGTACAACAAAAAGGTCGTAAAGCATGTAATAATTTCTTGCCTTGATTATGTGTTAAAATGTAACGTTGTGGATACATTAGGTTAAATAAGATCTATTATTAAAATGAACTTCATCTCTTTCTTTTTACATTTGAATGTGGCCACTGGAAAATGAAAAATGACATATCTGGCTCAGGTAGTATTTTTATTAGACAGTAGGCAGTACTGCACTACACTGGCCAATTTTATAAACAGTGCTCCCTGCATGTAAGAGTAAACAAAAAACTTAGTCTTTATACCGGAAACCATCCTGGCTGGAGGAAGTCTAAAACAGCCTGCCTTTCCCGCAGTTTTAAAAGTTCATTTTAAACTTACTTGTTTGCTTAAAAAAAAAAGATAGAAAGGATTGTCTCTTTAGTATTAAGTCACCTTTTTCAAAAATGACTTCAAAACGATCTAACATGCTTTCAAAAGGTATTCCTGGGTTTTTGAAAGTACAGAAAACCTAATACTTGCCTACAACTCAATCACCTAATTATGTAGAAATGTATGACATAGTGTGTTTTTCACCAAATTCAATCTTGTTTAACGCATTTTGCGTTTGGATGGAACCTTTGAGGCTATAAATATAGCTCGGGTAGGTGGGTAACCAGTGAGTCGTGAGGAGGTGAGTAGCATCAAATATGCTCAGCTGTATTGTGTAGAGAAAAGCCAGCCCGAGGATTTAGGGAAGCCATTTGGGATGGGACATGGAGATTTGGGAAAGCTTCTGTTTACTCACCCTGAGCACAGTCAGCTAGTTCAAAATGAACCCAGTGCTCTGAGGTACCCCTTTAAGTGAAGATGGTTTGTTCTGAGAGATAAGAAGAGGAAACTACAAAATCAGAATGGGCATTCCTTTGAGCATAGATAAATAAGAAATGAGGGACCAGCAGATGGCGTAATGGTTATGTCTCTGGACTCCCACGTAGTTGACCACAGTTTTGAGTCCTGGACCCAGTGACTTAGAACTCATGCTGGGTGTGTGTGCATGCGTGCCCAAAATACTGAGAGGAGAATAGAGAAGAGATTGTAGTGTGGCCATCGCCCCGGGAGGGGGGAGTAACTTCTCCCTTTTTGTCTCTCTCTGTATCTCCAACAAGTGCATACATTCTATAGCAAAAATCTAAAAAAAAAAAAAAAGAAAAGAAAAAAAGAAAAGAAATGAGTAACTGAAATCTTTCCTATGCAATTAATCCATTCATTATTAGCCTATTAGCCTTTGTTAATTCTTTTTTTTTTTTTTTTGATTGCTGAAGGGTACATTAGCTAGCCAGACAGAGAATCTCCCAATGGGGCGTAGTCATGCCACAACCCCTTCTCCTCTACCTCTCCATCCTGTCAGGACTTTGGTCATGCTCACATGCACACATGCATGTCTGGTATGCTTTTCAAGCCTCTAGTTCAGAATTTGAATGTTGTTTGTTCATGTGGGATCTGGCTCTCAATGCATAGTGCTTAGCCTCTTTGCTATATGGCCAACCTGTGGTTTTTTTTTTTTTTTTTTTTTTTTTTTTTTTTCCCTTCAGCTCTACGTTGTTTTATTTTTTTGTTTTTGCTTTTTGTTTTTTTTTTTTTTTTTGAGAGGTTTTTGCTATAGGGCACGTGCACTTGCCAGAAAGACAGAGAGAGACAGAGACAAGAAGCAAGAAATCACCCCCCAGGAGGGATGGCCACGCCTCAATCCCTTCTCCTCCATTCTCCTCTTGGGATCATGGGCACACACACACATGTATCTGGCGTGAGTTTAAGTCACTGGGTCTGGGACTCGAACTGTGGTCAACTACATGGGAGTCCAGTGACATAGCCATTAAGCCAACTGCTGGTCCCTCTAATTTTTTTTTTTTTTTGAGAGATTTTTCCTATAGGGTGAATACACCTGCCGAAGAGACAGAAAGAGATAGAGAGTGAGAAAGTGAGAAATCACCCCCATCCAGGGGGTGACCACAGTGCAATCCCTTCTTCATTCTCCTCTCAGGATCTTGGGCACGCACGCACATCCACCCTGTGTGAATTTAAGCCACTGGGTCCAGGACTTGAACCACAGTCAACAACGTGGGAGTCCAGCAATGTAACCATTATGCCATCCACTGGTCTCTCTTCAGCTCTAATTTTATATTAGTCCTATTCAGTTTTGCATTTGCTTGCCATGATTACACAAATGTACATGGTGAAGTTACTAAAACAGAAGGTCCCTGCACACACTCAAGGGAAAAATAATAGTACTGAAAGTAAAGAAAATTTAAAAAGTTACTGGGCTTCCTGTAAAATAAAAGAGTTTGGGTTCAGTGGCCAAAAAGTCAAATAAAATTTCCTTATAACATAATAATTTTTCTTTTTTTCTTTTTTTCCCCTTCTGCTTGAATATTCTTACATGGTAAAACTGATGGTTAATGTGGGCCAGCAGGTGATGTGGAGGTTAAGGTGCTGGATCCCACATGGCCAACTTCACAGTTTGAGTCCCAGACCTGGTGGCTTGAGGATCACCCTGGGTGTGTGTGTGCATGCCCCAAATCCCGAGAGGAGCCTGAAGGAGGAGGGATTGCAGAGTGGCCATCCTTCCTGGGGGATGATTTCTCACTTTCTCTCCCTCTCTCTCTCTCTCTCTCTCTCTCTCTCTTTCTCTGGTGAGCACATGCCCCACAGCAAAAACTAAAAACTACAACAAGAGCAAACTGATGATTAATGACAAAGATTCGGTGTCCAGGATGCTTAGTTGGGAAAGACACATTTGTTATCTTTTTTTAAGACTTTTTTATTTATTTATCATATTTCATTTTACTTCTTCATTCATTTATGTTCATTTGACCAGAGAAAGATAGACACACAGAGAGAAAGAAAGTGAGAAAGCAAGCCACCAGGTCCAGGACTCAATCTTTGGTTGGCCATGTGGGAGTGTCCAGCACCTTAGCCGCCATGCCACGTGCTGGCCCCACATTTGTTATTGTTAACAACGATATCAATAGCCAACATTCATTACCCTCTAACTGTATACCCCCCTTTATACTAGGCGTCAGAAAAGATGTTCCAGGAAAGCCTGGAGAGCACATATTTCAGGCTTTGTGGGCCACAAAATCTCTGTTGTCGCAACTACTCAGTCCAACCATCGTAGCATGAAGGCAGCATGTCAGTGAATGGACGTGACAGTGTTCCAGTGCTGCTTAATTGATGGACACTGGAATTTGAGTTTCATACAATTTTCATGTGTCATGAAGTATTCTTTTGATCTTTTAAAAAAGTCATTAAAAACATTCTTAGCTTGGGGCTCAAACAAAACCAGACAGTAGGCCAGACCTGTGGCCTGCCTACTGTGGGCCTTTGACCGGCTCCTGGCTTGGTGATCCCTCATCTATACCTTAGCTCATTTAATCTTCACAGCCACCTACTGTTTAATGACTGTAGGAAAAGCTCTGTTGTTAATTGAGGAGTCACTGAATCTCCTGACCCGTCACTATCAACATGGTGCCCCAGAGTGGTAGATTCACTACAGTTGATGAACATATATTGATATGTTGTGATCACCCAAAGTCCATATCAGGGAAAGTTTATATTGGGGTTCTCTGTCCACGTTCATTCTACAGGTTTTGACAAATGGATAATGACTTGTATTCACCCTTACAGTATTACACAGACTAGTTTCACTGTCCTAAGAATTCCATGTATTCTGCTCACTCTTCCCCTTTCTCTTCTACCACCTGGCAACCACTGATCTTTTTCCTTTCTCTGCAATTTTGACTTTTCCAGAATGTCATATAATTCTGGTCATGCAGTATGTCACTCTTTCAGATTGACTTCCTTCACTTAGTAATATGCGCTTAAGATTCTTCCATGCCGGGACCAGCAGTTAGCGTAATGGCTATGTCGCTGGACTCCCATGTAGTCGACCACGGTTCACGTCCCGGACCCGGTGGCTTAAACTCATGCCGGGCGCTTGTGCGTACGTGCCCAAGATCCCGAGAGGAGAAAGGAGAAGGGATTGCGGCGTGGCCATCCCCCCCGAGGGGTGATTTCTTGCTTTCTGTCTCTCTGTCTCTCCCTGTCTGTCTGGTGAGCACACTCGCCCTATAGCAAAAAACCTCTTCAAAAAAAAAAAAAAAAAAAGAAAAGAAAAGAAAAAAGATTCTTCCATGTCCTCATGGCTTGATAGCTCATTTCTTTTCAGAGACAAATACTATTCCAAGGGATTGGTATTTTTTTAATTGTATTTTACAACTGGAAAAAAAGAATTCACCCAGGTACAGGTCATATACATCTGTCTGACTCCGCACAGAGTCTGAACTCTTTTTTCTTAATTCTTTTTAGAATTATTTATTATTTATTATTTTTAAACATTTATTTATTTATTTTAACATCTTTTTTTTTTTGGAGAGGTTTTTGCTATAGGGCGTGTGCACTCATCGGAAAGACAGAGAGAGACAGAGAGACAGAAAGTGAGAAATCACACCCCAGGGGGGATGGCCATGCCACAATCCCTTCTCCTCCATTCTCCTCTCGGGATCTTGGGCACGCACGTACATGCACCCGGTGTGAGTTTAAACCACTGGGTCCAGGACTCAAACCGCATTCAACTATATGGGAGTCCTGTGACATAGCCATTATGCCAACTGCTGGTCCTGATTTTAACATCTATTTATTTGGTGTGATTTTTGGGTGGCCAGGTCCAAGACTTGAACTATGATAAGCCATGTGGAAGTCCAGCACCTCAACCACCATGCCACCTGGTGGCTCCGAGAATTATTTATTTATTTTTCTTCTTCTTCTTTTTTAAACATTTATTTTTTAATTTCATTCCATTTTTTTTTGTTACTACTTTTTAAATTTGACCAGAGGGTGACAGAGAGAGAAAAAGTGAGAGAGAGAAAGGGAAAGTGAGAAAGCCAACCACCAGGTCTGAGACTCAAATTGTGGTCGGCCATATGGGAGTCCAGCAGCTTAACCACCATACCACTTGCCAGCTCCCCTATTATCACTATTATTTTTAAGTTTTGCCATAGGGCACGTGTGCTCACCAGAGATAGAGAGAGAGGGAAAGTGAGAAAGCAAACTGCCAGGTCTGAGATTTTAACCATGTTCGGCCTTGTGGAAGTCTAGTGCCTTAACCACCATGCCACTTGCTGGCCCCCAGAGTCTGAACTCTTAAACAGTTTACCACCCCTGTGAACCCCAGAGATCTTTGACTTCTCATAATGTATTGGGTTGTTAGAAAAGTCATGATGCATTTTTGCATAGAAAAACATAGAAAAAATACATTATGACTTTCCTTACAACTTAATAATTTGTCGCATAACGGAATCCAACGAAAGCCAGAACGACAGAGCCAGGCAGAAAGTAGCCACAGCTTTCTGTATAGTCACATGGATGAAGAGCCTAGACTAAGATAAGACTTTGTCTCAAAAGTTTCAAGTATTTAATTTATTAATTATTTAAAGAGGTTTTTGCAATAGGACACCTGCGCTCACCAGGGAAAGACAGAGAGAGAGACAGAGACAGAGACAGAGACAATGAGAGGGAAAGTGAGAAATCACCTCTCGGGGGGATGGCCATGCCACAATTCCTGCTGCATTTTCCTCCTGGGATCTTGGGCACGCATGCACACACGCCCAGTGTAAGTTTTAAGCCACTAGGTCCGGGACTCAAACCGCCATTGACTATGTTGGAGTCCAGTGACATAACTACTATGCCACCTGCTGGCCCCATATATTAAATATAAATAGAGAAATGCTGTGTGTTGTTGAATGTCTACTATGATGCATACTGTGTGTAATTGGTTTGAGAAAATGTTCCTCTTCCCTGACTTTAATTTTATTGCCTTTCAGATTATATTTGGGTCTTGGCACCCAGCTACTCCTTTGCCAATGAAGTACGTCCTGGTCACTGGAGGGGTCATCTCGGGCATTGGTAAAGGGATCATCGCCAGCAGCATTGGGATGATTTTAAAATCATGTGGACTCCGAGTTACTGCCATCAAAATTGACCCGTATATTAACATTGACGCAGGCACTTTTTCACCCTATGAACACGGTATGAAACAGAACCACTTGCTCCCCCTCTGGTTTAAAAACATTGTTTTTAAGTTTGCTTTTTATTCATTTCTTCCATGAGAGATAGGAAGAGAGAGAGATATGGAAAGGGAGAGACAGAGATGAGCACCCCTAATAGGGTCCCCATACCACGATTCACCCCCAGTCTCAGTGAGCCTGATCACAGGCTGGGCCCGGCATGTAGAAGCAGACCCTGGCATGCAAACCCAGGACTTCCCCATGTGGGGCCAGCTGTTGCAACATCTGGTCCCTGTCTTGCCAGAGGGGCTGTGCACTTGCCAGAGAGAGGTAGGCAGAGCAAGCGGAAGAGGGAGAAAGCACCCGCCAATGGGGCGTGATCATGCTGAATCCCTTTCCTTCTATTTCTCCATCCTGTTGAGATTTGGGGCACGCACGTGCATGCTCCCAGTTTGTGTTTAAGCCTCCAGAGCCAGAATTCAAGTGGCGGTTGGCCATGTGGGATCAAGGTCCCCTTAACCATTAGGCTAAGGGGCCAGCCTGATGGAATTTTTTTTTTTTAAGGTTTTTGTCATAGAGTGCATGCACTCATCAGAATGGAGACAAACAGAGATTCAGAGAGAGGAAAAGGGAGAAATCACCCCCCAGGGGGGATGGCCACACTGCAATCTCTTCTCCTTTCTTTTCTTCTTGGGATTTTGGGCGTGCACACACATAGGCCCAGTGTGAGTTATTATTATTATTTTTTTCACTGCCAGGCTCTTTATTGGCCACTCAGAGCTACATTAGCTGTTGCCACCAGGAATTCTGCTTTTCCTTGTGCTGCCTTTCTTCCTCTGTCTCCTGAAACAAAAATGGAGCCAGGCTGTCCCTGTGGCCCCAGGAACCCCCAGCAGGGCCCCTCCCCGAGCTGGTCTCAGCCCCGTATCCGCTTCTCGGCCCAGTGTGAGTTTCAAGCCACTGGGTCTAGGACTTGAACTGTTGCTGACCATGTGAGAGTCCAGCACCTTTTGGAAAATTTTAAGATTTATTATTTATTCACTTTGGGGGATTTTTGGTATAGGGTGCATGTGCTCACCAGAGACACAGCGAGACAGAGAGAGAAAGTGAGAAATCAACCCCTAGGTGGGATGGCCTTGCCACAATCCCTTTCCTTCCCTTCTCCTCTCGGGATTTTGGGCACGCAGGCACATGTGCCTGGTGTGAGTTTCAAGTTGCTGGGTCTGGGACTTGATCTGCAGTTAACCATGTGGGAGTCCAGTGTCACAACCACTATGCCACTGGCTGCCCCTTAGATTTATTATTTTGAACCTAAATTTCTAGGTATAGAATTTCTGATTTGGGGGCCAGTAGGTGGCATGGTGGTTAAGGTGCTGGATTCTCACATGGCTGACTGTGGTTTAAGTACCAGACCTGGTGGCTTGAAAATCACAACAAATAAATGGATACATAAATAAGTAAATGTCTTTTTAAAAAAAGAATTTCTCGGGGCCAGCAGGTGACATAGTGGATAGGGGTGCTGGACTCCCACATGGCCAACCACAGTTCAAGTCTCAGACCTGGTGGCTTGCTTTCTCACTTCCTTTCTCTCTCTCTGATCAAACTGGAAAATAATAATGATAATAATAATAAATAAAGTTAAATAAAATAATTCTTAAGAAAAAAAGAATGTCTTATTTGAAGAGTAAGGATATTTTTCATACTTTTGATACATAATGCAAATTTCCAAAGCTTTTCAGGGCCACCATCCTTTGTCTACTACTCTAAAAGCCATAAAGTCCTGGAAATTTAAATTTTTTCATCAGTTTATGAGTATAGTCTTTTTTCAAATTTTTTGAAAATTAAAAATCCTTTATATATTTGTGGCTATTTATAGTATTTCATATTTTGACACTTGGAATATGACTTTTAAGAACACATCCTGTAGAGGTCAACAGGTGGCATAGTGGTTAAGGTGCTGGACTCCCACATGGCCTACCGTGGTTCAAATTCCAGGCCTGGAGACTTGAAACTCATGCTGGGCATGTGTGTGTGTGCCCAAAATCCTGAGAGAAGAATGGAGAAGAAGGGATAGCGGTGTGGCCATCCTCCCTGTGGGGTGATTTCTCACTTTGTTTCTCTCTGTCTTTCTGGTGAGCATACACACCCTATAACAAAAACCTCCCACAAAAAGAAAATACTATATTTATCACATGTATATATTTCCCCCTTGCTTGAAATTTGCCTTAATTTTGCTTCTATAAAAAATTTTTTCTTTGGAGAGATTTTCGCTATAGGGCGTGTGCGCTCGCCAGACAGACAGAGACAGACAGAGGGACAGAAAGCGAGATATCACCCCCCAGGGGGGATGGCCACACCGCAATCCCTTCTCTTCCATTCTCCTCTCGGGATCTTGGGCACGCATGCACACGCGCCCAGCGTGAGTTTTAAGCCACCGGGTCTGGGACGCGAACCGTGGTCGACTACATGGGAGTCCAGCGACATAGCCATTACGCTAACTGCTGGTTCCCTATAAAATTTTAACTTACCAGTTATGTGATTAAATATATCAACTCTTTCCTTTATGGTTTCTACCTTTGATACTACCTCAGGCTTATCTACACCAGGGATATGTAAATGTCCACCTACAGTCTAGCACTTTTATAATTTTATTTGCTTTTACTTTAACATTGTTAATAAATCTGGAGGGACCAGCAGTTAGCGTAATGGCTGTGTCACTGGACTCCCATGTAGTCAACTGCAGTTCGAATCCCAGACCCGGTGGCTTAAACTCACACTGGGCGTGTGTGCGTGCATGCCCAAGATCCCGAGAGGAGAATGGAGGAAAAGGGATTGCGGCATGGCCATCTCCCCTGGGGGGTGATTTCTCGCTTTCTGTCTCTCTGTCTCTCTCTGTCTTTCTGGTGAACACACGCACCCTATAGCAAAAACCTCTATTTAAAAAATTTAAAAAAAAAGAAAAAGATTTCATCCTTTCTCCACTAATTTGATATACCACCTTTTATTCGTATTAATTTATATATATATATATATATATATATATATATATGCCTTTTATTTAAAAATGTTAATTTTATTTATTTATTTATTTATTTGAGAGATTTTTTGCTAGAGGGTGCGTGTGATTGCCAGAGAGACAGAGACAGAGAGACAGAAAGTGAGAAATCACCCCTCCAGGGGGAATAGCCATGCTGCAATCTCTTCTCCTCCATTCTCCTCTCGGGATCTTGGGCACACATGCATACACGCCCAGGGTGAATTTTAAGCTGATGTGTCTGAGACTTGAACTGCAGTCAACTACATGGGAGTCCAGCGACGTAACCATTACACCATTTGTTGGTCCCTAAAAAAGGTTTATTTCTTTTTTCTCTAAGACAGAGAGGCAGGACTCCCAAGACGGTTGTGTTTTTTTGTTTTTAAATTATATATATTTTTTACATTAAATCACCATATATCGTTTTTAATTAAACTTTATTTATTTATGTATTTTAATTTGACCAGAGAGGGATAGAGCGGGTGAGTGGGATAGTGGAGAGAGAGAGAGAGAAATTGAGAAAGCAAGCCACCAGGTGTAGGACTTGAACCGTGGTTGGCCATGTGGGAGTGTCCAGTGCCTTAACCGCCATGCCACCTGCTGGTCCTGTCAGAAAATTAAGTCTACACCTGGACCCTTCGTCACAGTGCTGGTGTGTAGGTGGACTGTCACACACAGTGGCTTTTTCTCGCACTTTCAGCCAAGTTTTCTAGTGGGCTAGTTGTGGTCCTGTTTTGTTATTTGCCATCTAATTGTGGCTTTAGCCAAGGTGAGAATCAAATAAAACTTTCTTAGGCCAATTCCAGAGTCCAGGAGAGTGATGCTTTTAAGTAAATTGCTGTTTTGTTTGTTTTTAGAATTATTCATTTTATTCATTTATTATATTATTTTTCCCTTCGCTAGAGAGAGAGAGGAAAAGTGAGAAAGCAAGCTGCTAGGTCTGGGATTCGAACTGCCTTCAGCCATGTGTGAGTCCAGCACCTTAACCACCACTTCACCTGCTGGCCCATTGCTATTTGTTTTTAAAATTGCTATTTCAAAGTCCTTTTCCCATGTGCCATATGCTGAGTTTGGAAAAGCTATAATCCTTGAAGACAGAATTTCAGTGGGATTAAAAAACATACCATAACTGGGTTCGGACAGTGGTGCAGTGGTAAAACACGATGCTCTGTGAGGCTGACTCACATGGCAGGGTTCCTGGTTCAAGTCTGTAGACTTCCCTGAGTATGCAGGTACATGTACACCTGTGGTCTGGGTCTGGCTAAAGGCTGAGGGTAGATCGTGGTGTTGGAACCTTGTTGGGAGTGCTGTCTCTCTCTCTCTCTCTCTCTCTCTCTCATGGAAGAAATAAATAAATGTAAAAAAAAAAAACAAAAACAAAGATGAAACCGTATTAAGATATCAGAAGTTTTGCAATGCATTAAATAGGATTAGATTTTTAAATTTCCCCATGAAAATCAGGAGGTGGTGATAGAATATAATTTATACATATGTTTTTATCAGCTCTTTAATAAAAATGTGTTCATCTTGGAAAAATAATTAGAAGTGAGAAAGGAGACAAAGTTAGTAAGGCATTTGAAATTAATTAGGCCGTGACATGGATGTGGACTTGGAATATATTTACTACGATTTTACAACTTTTAGGAAATGTAGAAGCAGCTCTCACAGACTGGCTGGAGCTTTTTGGCCTGTCAAGTAACTTCCATATTCTGGCCTGTGGCATAAAAGATTGTCATCATGGAAACCTAATTAGACCCATGCTCAAAAACTTGGTAACCAGTGTAAGTCCTTGAGAAGAAAATAAAAGCCTAAGGAGGAGAAGGGTTGGTTAAAAATGGCCTTAGAGAGATAAGTGTATGAAGTCTCAGTTGTGTCCCCCGCACACCTGTCTGAAGTAATTGCTCAAGGATACCTCTTAACAAAGAATTCGCTGACCAGCTGGCCTTGAGGTCAGACTACCCCCAGTTCCCACAGAGTGGGGATTGTTTACTGTAACCTCACCTCCTGCCTGTAGCTGTGTTATCAAGACATAAGATGGGAAACCTAAAAATAGCCACTCAGAGGGGCCAGCAGGTGGCTTGGTGGTTAACGGTGCTGGACTTGCACATAGCCAACCCCGGTTCAGGTCCTGGACCTGGTGGCTTGTTTCTCACTTTCCCTCTCTTTCACTCTGTCTCTCTCTGATCAAAACAAAATAAATAAATAAAATGAAATAAAAATAAGTCTTTTTAAAAAAGCCAGTCAGAAACTTATGCTATTCTTGTGAACCGATATTGTGAGTTCTTGGGAAAAAATGAACTTTTGTCACCCTCCTTTCCCAATTTCCCTGTAAGAGAAAACACCAAGCCTTCACCATTTTGGAGCAGTGGTCACTGTCCTCTGAGGTCCTTTCTCCCAGGTGGCCTATCTCTCATGCTTTAACTTAAATAAATTTTCTTGTTTGACAAGTTTGCATCAGACTTCTTTATTTCCGGTTGACAGAAGCAAGTTCTTATTTTTTATATTGCCTTCTTATTCCAGGTGAAGTGTTCGTCTTAAATGATGGTGGAGAAGTTGACTTAGACCTTGGAAATTATGAAAGATTCTTGGATATTAATCTTTATAAAGACAACAACATCACCACTGGGAAGATCTATCATCATGTGATTAATAAAGAGAGGTGTGGTGATTACATGGGGAGAACAGTGCAAGGTATTGTACTCTGCACGCGTCGTGGAGCCCTGTGTGCTGAGCACCAGTCGGCCCCTCAAAAGTGAACTGAATTGACCAGGTCCCTGCACTCCACAAGCGCTAATCCTTGCTCAGGCCCCGCGTCCTTTCCCTTCCCTATGTAACGTCGAGTTCATCCTCCATGTTCCTGATTATACTTTTCATCTGTCTTTTTTTTTTTAAAACTAATGTCATTGTTCTTCTTCTTGAGTTTTTTTCCTAAGAATGCACTACACTTTCAAAGCAAACTAAGCTTAAAGAAACCCTCTTCCAACGAACCCTTAAGAACTAACACAAAGTTGTTTGTACCACTTACTTAACTTTAGACGTTGAACAACTTTTTTTTTTTTTTTTTGGAGAGGTTTTCACTATAGGGCGCGTGCGCTCGCCAGACAGACAGAGAGAGACAGAGACACAGAAAGCGAGAAATCACCCCCCAGGGGGGATGGTCACGCCGCAATCCCTTCTCCTCCATTCTCCTCTCGGGATCTTGGGCACGCACGCACACGCGCCCGGCGTGAGTTGTAAGCCACCGGGTCCGAGACGCGAACCGCGGTCGACTACGTGGGAGTCCAGCGACATAGCCATTACGCTAACTGCTGGTTCCCGACGTTGAACAACTTTTGAAGTACAGCTTTGCTCTAGGTCAGTGTATCTATTCTCTTTCCCTTAGCTTCTATGTAGCAAATTTATGAAGAGCCACTTATTCATCATCTTTTTACTTAGTTGAAGTACAGAATTTTTTTTTTCTTTCTTTCTTTTTTAAATTTTCGGTAGGTTGTGTGAGCTTGCCAGGGAGAAAGAGAGAGAAAGGGAAAGTGAAAATCACCTCCTGGGGGAATAACCACACTGCAGTCCCTTTTCCTCTATTCTCCTCTCAGGATTTTTTTATAGCATATTTGTTTAGTTTCATTTTTCATTATTATTTTTATTTATTCATTTTATTTATTTATTTATTTATTTATTTATTTATTTATTTATTTATTTTAATTTGTCCGGGGGTGGGGAGAAGTGAGAGAGCAAGCTGCCAGGTCTGGGACTCAAACCATAGTCAGCAATGTGGGAGTGTCCAGCACCTCAACCACCATGCCACCCGCTGATCCCCCCCATTATTATTATTTTTTAATTTGCTACAGAGCATACACACTCACCAGAGAGAGACAGAGAGAGGGCAAGAAAGGGAGAGGAAAAGTGAGAAAGCAAGCCACCAGGTTTAGGACTTGAACTATGGTTGACCATGTGGGAGTCCAGCGCCTTAATCATCACGCCATCTGCTGGCTCCTCTTCTTGGGATTTTAGACATACATGCGAGCGTGCATGTGTATGCACACACACACACACACACACACACACACACACACTCACCCAGTGTGTTTTTCAAGCTCCTGAGTCCAGGATTCAAACAGTGCAGTTGGCCGTGAAGGATCCAGCTGCCTTGACCTCCATGCTACTGGCTGGTTTTATCTATCTGTCTAGCTATCTATCTGACCTAATTATTTGCCAGAGGGCAAATATTTATTTTTCAATTTATTTGCCTATATATATTTTTTGCCAGAGGGCTGTGCACCCACCAGAGAGAGAGACAGGGACAGAGAGCAAGAAGGAGAAAGGACTCCCCAGTGGGGTGTGGTCATGCACAATCCCTTCTCCATTTCTCTCTCCTGTTGGGATTTTGGACATGCATGCACAGGTGCCTGGTGTGTTTTTCAAGCCACACAGTCTAGCACTTGAACTGCAAGGTCGCCCATGTGGGATCTGGCTATGGGGCCGGCCCAGAGTACAGATTTTTTTCAGGCCTTTTATTTGAAAGACTCTCTTTCTTCTTTTTCTCATATCTTTGCATGGGTAATGGTTACTCAGAGAAGGCCAGCATTGGGACAGTAGTAGGGTCCTGAACTGGAGAGTCAGGCAGTGTGGTCTGCCGATTCCTGATTCTATTCACCAATTCTTTCTCTGGGTCGTAGGGTTTTACTTTGTCTTAGAAGATTACCCCCCACCTTCTGAAGGTGTCCATATGTTTTTTTTTTTTTCTTTTTAGATTTTTGTCATAGGGTAAATGCACTCGCTAAAGACAGAGAGAGAGAGAGGGAAAGTGAGAAGCCGTCCTCCAGGGAGCATGGCCATTCTGTAATCCCTTCTCCTCCATTTTCCTCTTGGGACTTTGGGCATGCACACACACACACACCTGGTATGTGTACTTTCATTTTTTTAAAAAATTTATTTATTCATTCATTTTAATTTGACCAGAGAGAGAGACACAGAGAGAGAGAGAGGAAAGTGAGAAAGCAAGCCACCAGGTCCAGGACTTGAACCGTGGTCAGCCATGTGGGAATGTCCAGTGCCTTAACCACCACGCCACCTGCTGGCTCTGGTGTGTATATTTTCAAGCCGCAGGGTCTGGGACTCAAACCATGCTGTTGGCCATATGGGAAACCAATGCCTTAACCACCACGCCACCTGCTGACCCTGTCCATTCGTTCTCCAGTGGTGGGGTAAAGATAATTCCCTGTCCTCTTTAAATCACTTTAAATTTGGACCCAGCTGAGAATGGGGCACAGGAGTCAGGTAGCCGGTGATCAGATCAGCCATACTGCTGTTGACACTGGAAGGCGTACTTAGAGCTCAGCTGCAGCTGTGCTTTCCGATAGTTTCCCCCAAGTTGTGGGGGCTCCATCAGAGGGAGAGTCGCTTCTTCTCACCTCCACATTTCAACCACAAGAGAGGGCAAGGCCTCAGGCCTGGGCCCTGACCTCTGACCCCTGATCCAGACCCCTGACCTGCCTGCATGGAGGCAGAGCCCAGTAGCTCCCCACTGGCTCAGCTGGGCCTGGTGGTCATGCGCAGTGAGTGGTTCCAAAGTCACCAGTCAGCAGACTCTCGATCTTCAAGGGAGCAGCAGGTGCAAAGAGACAATGCTCCATTCTCTCAGCCTTTTTTTTTTCTTTAAAGAATTATTTCAGGGACCAGCAGTTAGTGTAATGGCTATGTTGCTGGACTCCCATGTAGCCGACCATGGTTCGAGTCCTGGACCTGGTGGCTTAAAACTCACGCCGGGCGCGTGTGCGTGCGTGCCCAAGATACTGAGAGGAGAATGGAGGAGAAGGGATTGTGGCGTGGCAATCCCCCCTGAGGGGTGATTTCTCGCTTTCTGTCTCTATGTCTCTCTCTGTCTGTCTGGCGAGTGCATGCTTCCTATAGCGAAAACCTCTCCAAAAAAGAAAAGAATTATTTAATTTAACTTAATTAACTTATTTATTTCAATTTGATCAGAGAGAAACAGAGAGAGAGAGAGAGAGAGAGAGAGAGTGAGAAAGCAAGCCACCAGGTGTGGGATTCGAACTGCAGTTTACCATGTGGGAGTCCAGAGCCCTTAGCCACCACACCACCTGCTGGCCTCATCTCTCAGCCTTTTTTTAAAAAAAGATTTATTTTTTATTTAACTTTATTTATTATTATTATTATTATTATTTTCCAGTTTGATTAGAGAGAGACAGAGAGAGCGTGGGAGAGAGGGGGGAAAGTGAGAAAGCAAGCCACCAGATCCAGGACTCAAACCGTGATGGGCCATGTGGGAGGTGGGAGTCCAGCACCCTTAACCACCATGCCATTTGCTGGCCCCTCTTGGCTTCTTGAAAGACATTGTTTCTACTGCATGCATCAAGTGAGGAGGCTATGTCGAGTGCCCGTGAGTCCGTGGCCATGTCACCTTTTCGTTTCTTCAGCTGACATCAGCAGCTGTGGGCCTATTTACCACCTAAGGGACCTCTCGGTCTCCCATGCCTGAGGGGATGTCCCCTTTTGTTCTCTTCTGCTGACAGTAGTACCCACGGGTCTGCTCACCCCTCCCCTGGGGCTCCTGTTCAGCAGGATAGCCTCATCTACGGCCTCAGAGCAGCAGCCTCCCTGCTAGCTGGTGTTACCCCCCACGCGTGGGCTCAGTGGCCTGGCCCAGTGGAGCAGCCTTCCCTATGGAGTCTAGCTTTTGGCTGGCTCTGCTGCTATCCTTGAATGGTTTTGAATTGGCATTATAGGTATTTTCTAGTTTCAGTGAAGATGGCATTTCTGCTTTCTGTTTCTTGTTCTGTGATTGGGCGGGTTCAAGAGAAACGACCTAACATTTAAATGACTACACCTAAACTGGATCAGTGTAAAGCGATTGCAGTAAGGGCAGATAATAGTGCGAGGACTGTAGCTTGCCCGATTACTTGCCAGATAACTGTTGTGTTATTTGGAGGTCTAAAGTACATTCCTTTCCTGTGAGCGTGCAGTAAGTGTTTGTGTCATTATTGCTTCTTTCCACAGTGGTCCCTCACATTACCGATGCTATCCAGGACTGGGTTATGAATCAAGCCGTGGTGCCTGTGGACGGTAATAAGGAAGAACCCCAAATATGCGTGATCGAGGCAAGCACGGAACTTTTCTTTATAAGCTTGTATCCTGCAGGGTCCTAAACATCTGCTTTTCATCCACTCACCAAGTAGTGCAGAGTGCCTCCTGGGAGCTGGATGCTGGGCTAGGAGGTGGGGTTACAAGTCAGTGGACGTGAGTGATGTTAAACAGACACTCACATGTACTCCTAGGCAGTGTGCAGTGATCTGTCTGAGCCTCCTCTGTGCCGGGGCCTGGGAGGATCACCATCTCTGCCTGTGAGGAGCTTGCCAACAGTCTTGTCCACACACGACAGGGTGTGTTCCAGTGCACGCTATGTGAGAAGCATTTGCAGTGTGCTTTGCTTTGGAAGGCAGAGAGAGACTGACTTAGGGAAGTCGGATGGGAGGTGAGCAGAGATTACCAGCTGTTTTTTTTTTTTTTTTAAAGAATAATTTCTCATTATCCTTCAATTTGACCAGAGAGAAACAGAGAGAGAGAGAGAAAGAGAGAGAGAGAGAGAGAGAGAGAGAGAGTGAAGGCAAGCCACCAGGTCTGGGACTCAAACCACAGTCAACCATGTGGAAGTCCAGCAGTCCAGCACCTTTTTTAAAAAAAAAAATTAATGAATTAATTATCATCATAATCTTGTTTATATTACATTGAATCACATTTAACTTTACAGTGGATTACATTTGTTTTACCAGAAGGAATACCATGCATATCAGTCAATTCAGAGACATTAAAATCTCCATCTTCATCATCCAATAGCTTTCCATTTTTTTCCGATTATTATCATTATTATTCCAATTATTATTTGGAAGTCCAGCACCTTAACCATCATACCACCTGCTAACTCCAGTACCAGCTTTTTATTATTTGGAGAGGTTTTTTTGCTACAGGGTGCGTGTGCTCGCCAGAGAGACAGAGAGACAGAAAGCGAGAAATCACCCCCCAGGGGGGATGGTCACGCCACAGTCCCTTCTCCTTCATTCTCCTCTTGAGATCTTGGGCACACATGCACACACAACTGGCGTGAGTTTAAGCTACTGGGTCCGGGACTCAAACTATATGGGAGTTCAGCGACATAGCCATTACACCATCTACTAGTCTCAACCTAGTACCAGCTGTTTTAAGAAAGAAAAAGTTCAGGGACCAGCAGTTAGCGTAATGGCCATATTGCTGGACTCCCATGTAGCCGAGCGCATTTTGAGTCCCGGACCTGGTGGCCTAAAACTCATGCCAGGCACGTGTGTGTGTGTGCCCAAGATCCAGAGAGGAGAATGGAGGAGAAAGGATTGCAGCGTGGCCATCCCCCCTGGAGGGTGATTTCTCGCTTCCTGTTTCTCTGTCTCTCTCTGTCTTTCTGGCGAATGCATGTGTGCTACAGCAAAAACCTCTCCAAAAAAAAAGAAAGAAAAAGTTGAAACTTGCCACTTGTTAACTGTTTCCACTCTCTGTCCTTCCTCTCCATGTGCAGAATGAGAATGACATCCGTGTCTTCCTCATCTAAGTGTCACTTGACCCAATTGCCAGGCAAGAGTAAAGAATAATGAATCATTTGGGTACTGGAGTCAGGTTGCCCAAGTTCGAATTTCTCCGGCAGTGTATAACTCAGTGGTTAAGAGTCCAGAGCAGACTGCTTGGGTTCGTAGCCTGCCCTAACCTCTGAGAAGTTTGCTTTACTTCTCTGTGCCTCTGTTTACTCATCTGTTCAATGGGGATAATGATGATACTTAACTCATTGTTTTGGAGATTAAGTAAGTCACTATACTTAGTGCTTAGGATGATGCCAGAGCTAGAGTAAGTGCTCAAAAATTATTAGCTGGTATTAAGATACCTGCATGACTTGGCAATTCTTGCAGCCTCAGTGTATTTATCTATAACTATATGAGGGAAAGTGAAAAATAACCCCTCAGGGAGGATGGCGAGGCCACAGTCTCTTCTCTATTCTGCTCTAGGGATTTTGAGCATGTGCGCACACGCACCTGCTGGCCCAAATATTGAAGATTTCTAAACGCTGTTAACAATGGTGATCCCAATTGGCAGAGGAACTGCAGTACCACTGTGGGCCATGCGAGGGCAGAAGCGGATAATACTGAAAGTTCGGCCACCTTTCACACTGCTGATTCCCATAGTACCTACCCCCATCAGGAAACAGAAACTGACCCCATACGGTTTAAAGTGCAGACCTCTTTTTTTTTTTCACCGTTTAGAACAGGTTTTTTTTTTTTTTTTTCCATTAAACTCTACGCAGTATAGTTAGTGTGCACTTACCCTCCTTGCCCTCACCAAGTTCCTGATTGCCTGTGGTGTGTTTCTGTTTCTTACAGTTTCATAATTAGGTTTGTTGTTCTCTTACAGAAAGATCATGTGTTTGTGTCTGTTCCATTCCTAGGAAGCTTGATTTTTAATTACATTTGTCCTCTGAACTGCAGTTAGTAGCTCTTAGTCTGGTTCTACTGGATTATGCTGGCGGGTACGCCAACACTGTTAGCCATGGCTTATTTTGAATTTTGAGGCTTTCTGTCCAGGGCTGACCACTAACCTAAACCCTTAGGGCTGTGTGCAAGGTGCTGAGCGTGCGCCCTCATGGGATTTACCACCTAGAGGGATACAGAGACAGCAAACCAGGACACAAATGAATGAGTGGCCACGTGTGCTGTGTTCCTAGGAAGGGCACAGACAAAGCACTGTGTGAAGGGGTAGCAGGATCTGGCTGTTTTAGGTGGATGGTCAGGGTCAGCCTTTTTCAGGAGGACACATCTGTCAGGGCTGACGGCCAAGGAGAAATAAGATGTAGTTGAAGAAGGAGGGTGGGAGGGCTCTGACTGAGGACCTGGGATGCCAGTGGAGCATGTTGTCCTGAAGTCTTCCAGCACCTCACTTTTAGTGTTGAGCATGCAGTAATTGCTCAGATGCTAGAAAATTAATTTTAAAATCCATGTGATAGTGTGTAATTATTTAAATATGGTGAAGGTTAATGGGTTCAGGTGAATTTTATCCTATTCTTTTTAAAGAATTATTGAGGACCAGTGAATGGCGTGGTGGTTAATGTACTAGATACTCCCACATTGCTCACCATGGATCGAGTCCTGGACCTGGTGGCTTGCTTTCTCATTTTTCCTCTCTCCCTTTCTGTGTTTCTCTCTCTGGTCAAATTAAAAATGAATGAATGAATTAATAAAATTAAATAAAAAGAATTATTTAATTTTATTCATTAAATATTATTATATTTAAAATTTTGAAATTGATGCATATTTTTCTCATAATCCACATTTTAACATTTTTTTAACTTATTTATTTATTTGTTTATTTGACCAGACAGGGGGAGACAGAGAGAGAGAGAGAGAGAGAGAAAGCAAGAAAGCAAGCCACCGGGTCCGGGACTCAAACTGTGGTCAGTCACGTGGGAGTCCAGTGCCTCTGACTACCACACCACCTGCCAGTCCCCTATTACTATTATTTTTAACTTGACCAGAGAGAGAGAGGGAAAGTGAGAAAGCAGGCCACCAGCTTCAGGACCCAAACCATGACCAGCCATGTGGGAGTATAGTGCCCCAACCACCATACCACCTGCTGGCCCCATCCTAGTCTTAAGTAACATGCTTAAGTAACTTTACTGGAAGCACATTGTAAGCATGAGCTGACATTTATCAGAGGATTAGACTGTCAGGACTATTCCTGGGGCTTTTGGTACTATTTGTTTCAGAAAGCCAGCATGTTTTAATAATAGTGATTTAATTCTAGTAGTACCAACATTAAAAAGAGACTGTTCAGATGTACGTAGGTGTGTGTGTGTGAGTGTGTATGTGCGCGCATGGAGAGAGGGAGAGAGAGAGAAAGAGAGAGAGAGAGAATGCTCACTATTTCAATCCAGGCAGGACCAGGTATCTCTTACCTTTCCCATGTTGTCACTGATTTGGCCTCTACCTTCTATCACAGTCCACGGCAGAAATGAGCTTATCTCCTCTGTGGCCTATATTCTGGATTTTTTTTTAAGAGAGATTTTTTTAAAAGAATTACTTTATTTAATTTAATTCATTGTTATTTATTTATTTTTTTATTTGACCACAGAGTGACAAACAGAGAGGGAGAGAGAGAAGGAGGGTGAGAAAGCAAGCCGCCAAGTCTGGGACTCGAACGATGGTTGATCCAGTGCCTTAACCACCATGCCTCCTGCTGGCCCCAAGAGAGATTTTTTAAAAAATTATTTTATTTAACTTTATTTATTTATTTAAGCCACTAGGTCTGAGAAGTGAACCAGGGTCAGCCATGTGGGAGTCCAGCACCCTCAACCACCACACCACCTGCCGAGCTCCTTAAGAGAGATTTTTGTTATAGAGTGGGTGTGCTTGCTAGAGAGACAGAGAGACAGAAAGCAAGAAATCACCCCCAGGGGGGATGGCCACACCACAATCCCTTCTCCTCCATTCTTTTCTCAGGATTTTGGTGATGCATGCATGCACACACGCCTCCCTTCTTAATGGTCAGTTTAATTGTATACTGTTTACCTGGCTAGGTTATACTCCATCCCTTTTTTCTTCTTTCATTTTCTTTTTAATTTAAAAAAATTATTTGTTTATTTATTTATTCATTATTTTTAATTTGACCAGAGAGAGACAGAGAGGAAAACTGAGAAAGCAAGCTGTCAGGTTCAGATTTGAAACTGTGGTTGCCAATGTGGGAGTTCAGTGCACCAACCACCGTGCCACCTGCCAGCCCCTCTTCTTTCACTGTCAAGTCTCCATTTCCTCTCTCCTTTACTTCATCTCAAGTTTAAATGTTCACAATTTTCTTTTTAATAGCTTTATTGAGGATTCATTTATATAGTGTAAATTTCACCTGCTGTTACTTTATAATTCCGTGATATTGAGCGTGTTCACAAACTACCGTTCTTATGCAACCATCAAGCTTCAGTTCTTGTGCTTGAGTGATTAAGAATTCTTCTACTAGTCTGTGTACTGTGGAAGATATTGGGTCATTTGTGTCTTTTCGTTTATTTCCCACCCCCAGCTGGGAGGCACCATAGGAGACATCGAAGGGATGCCGTTTGTGGAAGCATTCAGACAATTCCAGTTTAAGGCAAAAAGACTGAATTTCTGTAATATCCATGTTAGCCTCGTTCCACAGGTAAGCTTTCTAATTAAGTGTGCGTACAGCAACTTTGAAAAGTTTTCCTATGATATTCTATGTGTCCTACATCTGAAACTGGGGAGACATTAATTATCCAGAAAAGCCAGGTGGCCAGTGTATTGACAGGGATCCATTTCTTTTCAGCCCAGTGCTACCAAAGAACAAAAAACTAAACCCACACAAAACAGTGTGCGTGCGCTGAGGGGGTTAGGCCTGTCTCCGGATCTGGTGAGTTAAGGATGGTGGGTACGTTTATCTCTAAAATCTCTTGGAGTAGAACCTCAGTTTCCTAATCTATAATATCATCTGAGTCTTTGGTAGCTCTCAAATGGTTACTGTGACAGCGAGCCTTGTGTATCTGGGAACCAGACAGCTTATTCTCATATCCTTGAATGTGGCTTAAATCGGCCATTCGTTCTTCTCCAGGCCCTCATTTGATTGGCCGCACTGACAGCTGGGCAAGTGCAATGTCCTGTCATTTATATTATTCCTGGATTCTTTAAAGGTGGGACCTTGGGAATTTCCTGTGACCCTGCTAGGGTGGGTTAGCACTGATTTATTATTTTAGAAAAATAATTATTTATTTAATTTTATTCATTATTCTTATTATTTTCTAATTTGACCAGAGAAAGGCAGAGAGAGAAAGAGAGAGAGATAAAGCAAGTTGCCAGGTCAGGGACTTGAATTGTGGTCGACCATGTGGGAGTTCAGCATTGTAACCACCACACCACCTGCCAGCTAGCACTGCTTCATTTTTAGTCCAAATAGCTATATGTATTTGCAGCAGATAATCCAGTTATTGCTAATAGTCTAGCTCAGGGGTCAGCAAATAAGGGCTTGCAAATCCACTGCCTGTTTTTGCAAATAAAGTTTTATTGGTACACAGTTACAGCCATTTGTTTATATAGTACTTACAGCTATTCTTCTACTTTTTTTTTTTTTTTTAATATGCCAAAGGGTGCATGCACTGGCAGGGAGAGACAGACAGGCAGAGGGAGAGGGCGAGGAAGGAGGAGAGGGAGAAAGCACACCCCCAATGGGGTATAGTCATGCTGCAATTCCTTCCCCTCCATTTCTGTGTCCTGTTGGGATTTTGGGCACACATGCACACATACCTGGCATATTTTTAAAGCTGCCAAGGCCTGGATATAAACTCTGTGGTTGGGATGTGGGATCCAGCCCCACCCCCTTTTTTTTCCAGAGTTTTTTTTTTTTTTTCCATGAATCAAATTTCCCCAAAAGGGGAATTTTATTGATTACTTTATTCCCTCACAAACAGACCAACTGTAATCAAATGAGGTGAACATTCACCTCAAGATTTTATCGTCTTCCTAATAGAAAAGATGAGGCTTAGAACTGGATCACTTGACCCTTTCTCTCCCTATCTCCTCCCAGTTCCCAATGCTCACATCTCTTACTAGCCAGCGTTCTCTTAGATCTGCAGTTGGGCCCAACACATTCAGCCTCAGCACCATCTTCTTTGTAGCTTTTGCCTTTTTCCGGAAAATAGGCTTAGTCTGTCCACCATGGCCACTCTGCTCCTGTCATAATGCCACTGTCCCTGAGCACACAGAGAATCCCTGCCCTTTTTGTACGGTGTCACTTTATGAGGTTGGTGCTTGCCACACTTCTTACAGAACGTCCGGCGGGTTTTAGGGGCATTCACCATGCTTGCGGGCCTGCTATCTGCACAGAAAGCATTTTTCAGAGGTTTTTGACTTAGGGCATATGCGCTTACCAGAGAGAAGGAGAGACAGAGACAGCGAGAGCAAAAGTGATAAATCACCCTCCAGGGGGGATTGCCACAATCCCTTCTCCACCATTCTCCTCCCAGGATCTTTTTTTTTTTTTTTTTTTTTTTTAAAGAATCATTTTAAAAATTTTTATTTATCTATTTATTTTTTAATTTGGCCAGAGAGGGAGAGAGAGAGAGGGAGAGAGAGAGAGGGAGAGAGAGAGAGAGAAAGTGAGAAAGCAACCCACCAGGTCTGAGACTCAAACCATTGTCGGCCATGTGGAAGTGCAGTGCCTTTAACCACCATGCCACCTGCTGGCCCCTTATGAGCTTTGATTCTGTTCACCAGAGATGTCTTGCTGTTTCAAGTTCTTACTGGTAGCTTTGTTTGATTATACTTGCTTATATTAGTGCTCAGACCAATTTCAAATAAGCTAGTGCAATGCCCAGAGTAAACAAGTACATATTTGGTCAAGTCTATTATGGTAAAAAGAAATAGATCTAGTAGCATCTTCCTGAGAATGAATGGCCACACGAACAGTCAGGCTCCTCTTTGCTGACCCGTGCACAACTGGCTTTGACAGATTATCTGCCGCTGCACAGCACCCATGGAGATGGCTGTGAAGGAGAAGATTTCCATGTTTTGTCACGTGAAACCTGAACAGGTGGGTGCTACTCTTTAAACTCTACTATCTTGCAGGTGCTTCTGCTGATGCCAACATTTTACACCACTGCAGTGACCCCCAATTACTTTTTGCAGCATTTAGTCAGGCATTGAGGGGCTCCTACTTAACCATGACTCCCTTGCCCTTAAGTGAACCATCTTGAGATTCTTGATTCCTTAGATAGGATGTATGTTTCTTTGAATATTCATTTCTTAGCTATAGGCATGAAACCAGGGAGGGGGGTATTTTTAAAGAGAGATTTTTGTAGGGCATGTGCACTCACTAGAGAGACAGAAAGTGAGTTATCAACCCCCGGGGGATGGCCATGCTACAACTCCTTCTCTTCCAGTCTCCTTTAGGGATTTTGGGCACTTATGCACATGCACCTGGCTTGAGTTTCCAGCTGCCGGGTCCGGGACTCAAACTGTGGTCAAGGACGTAACTATTATGCCATCTGCTGGTCCCAGGGTGGGGGATTTTTAACTCACAGTCAAACTTCCAGAAAGGGAAGTGAAGTCTCCTTTCGTCTTTTTACCCTGTCTTTTCTTCTGAGATGCCTACTGCTTTCAACCTTTTCTCCTTTGTACCTGTTGCAGCTTAACTCGCTCCAAACCTCACGAACATGTAGACATTCATACTATCGCCTCTCATTGCATCCGTGGCCTCAGTTCACGTCATTGCTCCAGAAACCATATTGTGATTTTGGCTCAGGCCCTCTGTTCTTTTCCTTTCCTTTCCTTCTTCCTGCCTTCCTTCCTCCCTTCTTGCCCTCTTCCCTCCGTCTCTCCCTTCCTCCTGCCTCCCTTCCTTCCTCTCTCCTTCCTCCCTTCTTGCCTTTCTCCCTCCCTCTCTTCCTCCCTCCTTCCTCTCTCCCCCCTCCCTCCCTTCTTGTCTTCCTTCCGTCTTTCTTTCATTGACAATAGGGTGCGTGCATGCACCAGAAAGAGAGAGAGGAGGAGGGAGAAAGCATCCCAATGAAGCATGGTCATGCCGCAATCACTTCTCCACTTCTCCTTCCTGTCAGGATTTTGGACACATATGCATAAATTCCTGGTATATTTTTCAGGCCAGCAGGTCTGGGATTCAAGCAGCCGTAGGCCGTATGAGATCTGGATGTTTTTCTCTTTTTTTAGAGAGATTTTTGCTATAGGGCACATACACTTGCTGGAGAGACAGAGAGAGACAGAGAGACAGAGAGCGAGAAATCACCCCCCACCGGGGGGCATGGGCATGTCTCAATCCCTTCTCCACCATTCTCCTCTTGGGATCTTGGGCACATATGCACATGCGCCCAGTGTGAGTTTTAAGCAACCAGGTACGGGACTTGAACTGCAGTCAAATGTGGAAGCCCAGTGATGTAAGCATTATGCCATTTGCTGGTCCTGGAATCTGGATCTTTTTTTTGGGGGGGAGGTTTTTGCTATAGGGCGCGTGCACTTGCCAGAAAGACAGAGAGAGACAGAGAGATAGAAAGCGAGAAATAACCCCTTAGGGGGGATGGCCACACCGCAATCCCTTCTCCTCCATTCTCCTCTCGGGATCTTGGGCACGCACGCACACGCGCCCGGTGTGAGTTTAAGCCACCAGGTCTGGGACTTGAACCACGGTCGGCTACGTGGGAGTCCAGTGACATAGCCATTACGCTAACTGCTGGTCCCGGAATCTGGATCTTTTAATGACTAGGCTGCAGGGCCGGTCCTAGGCCCTCTGTTGTACAAGACTTTCCAGTCTGGCATTCTGATCGTTAGCTTTTCTTTTTTCTTTCTTTCTCTTATCTCTGTCTCTTATTCCCAGTAAGGTGCAGGCATAAGTGATTGAAGTTGGCTCTAGTTTAAAAAGGATAATATGAACAGCACTCAGGAAAAGGGTGAGATTTGCCAGAAATCTTTTATCTTTAGATTGCTGTGGGTTCTCTGAAGTCTAAAAGCTATGCTGTTAGAGTACCATGCCTTGGGAGGCACTGGGAGGAGGAGCCCGTGTGTGATGCTTCCAAGTCCTTCAGAGTCAGTACGTGTGTCTGGGCCACGTGGAAGCGCGTGATGGCAGACTCGAGGGACTCCTCTCTATTTCTACATTGTGCCATCTTGTTTTCGCTCAATTGTTTTGTGTACCCCTTTTATTGGCAAATGCTACTTTGTGTGTGTATTAAGTAAATAGAACTCAGTTTCTGAAATGGAAAGAATAAAGCTTTTTGAGTGGGATTGCTGAGACCTCTGAAAATAGAAGATACGGTCTAAACTTTAGACCATATAGCGCCTATAGGCTATTTAACTAGAGATTCTGAAGAATGCACTATCCCATCGGTCCACAGGCTAGATTGTCATTTTTTATCATTATTTTTTTTCTGATATGAGTTCATTCTCCCACACCTTAATTCCAGTCTTCTCATGACGACTGGAAGAATCGGCATTTAAAGCTCTTCTCATGGGGTTGGAAGGTGGCGTGGTGGTTAAGGCACTGGACTTCGATATGGCTGACTGTGGTGTGAGTCCCAGAACTGGAGGCTTGCTTTCTCACTTTCCCTCTCCCTCTCTCACTCTGTCCCTCTCTGGTAAACTTTAAATAAATAAATAAAGTTAAATAAAATAAATATTTTTTAAGAAAAGCTCTGGGGGGCAGGCAGATAGTGTGGTGGTTAAGGGTGTTGGACTCCCGCATGCTCAACTGCAGTTCGAGTCCCAGATCTGGCGGCTCACTTTCCCACTTTCCCTCTCTCTCTTACTCTCTTTCATATGCTCTGTCCCTCTCTGGTCAAATTAAAAATGAATAAAGTTAAATAAAATAATAACTTTTTTTTTTGGAGAGAGATTTTTTGCTATAGGGCGTGTGTGCTCGCCAGAAAAGAAAGAGACAGAGACAGAAAGCAAGAAATCACTCTGCCAGGGGGGATGACCATGCTGCAATCCCTTCTTCTCCATTCTCCTCTTGGGATCTTGGGCACACATGCACACGTGCCCGGCGTGAGTTTAAGCCACTGGATCTGGGATTTGAACCATGGTTGACTACATGGGCGTCCAGCGACATAGCCATTATGCTAACTGCTGGTCCCAAGAAAACAATTATTTCAAAAAAAAACACAAACTCTTCTCATCTGGCTCACTGAGGAGGGGATAAGAGAGCCGGAGGTATGTCTGTGGATGTGGCCTGTTATGGTATTGAAAATAATCTCTCTGGCCTGGAGGATGGTAAATGAGTAAGTAGCTCCACCTGTGGGAGTCATGGCTGTCCAGAGACTTAATGTTCATTAGTAATTGACATGGAGCCCCTTATCAGTGATGTCCCAGCTCTTTGGATTGAGTTGGTGAATGCACAAGTGAAGCATTATAGTTTGAGTATCAGGTTGGCAATATTCAAACAGCTTAAAAGCTGTTGACTTTATAGCTATGGGTTTGGGAAGACTGAGCATAGAGTTGGCAGAACATTTCTTGGCATTTACTTAGGTCATAGCGGATCCTTAAATGCCTGCAAATAGCCTGTTGGATGTACTTGAAAGGATGTTGAAAGACCATCAGGGCAAGTGAAAATCGACCACAGCCAGGCACGACCTGGTATTTAAAGGTGCCCTTCTCTTCTGACGGATGAAATTAATTTTACTGTGGTCGATGTGTTCTTGTTAGTTTACCTAAATGAAGGAAGCAGGAAACAAGGCCACAGACAAAGGCAACTACAGCAGCAGCAACAACCAATGAATGAACAACTGCAGACACACATTTAGAAGACCAGGAGTGTGCATTCCACGCTATGCTTTAACCCAGACTTGGAAGCTTGTGCCTGGGCAATGTGTCCTGCATATTGACTATAAAGCAACTATGTTCCAGCACCAATTTTTTTTTCTTTCTTTTTTTTTTAAAGAATGATTTTATTTAACTTTATTTATTTATTCATTTTATTATTTATTTTAATTTTTTTTGAGAGGTTTTTGCTATAGGGTGCGTGTACTCGCCAGACAGAGAGAGAGAGACAGAGAGATAGAAAGCGAGAAATCACCCCCCAGGGGGGATGGCCACGCCGCAATCCCTTCTCCTCCATTTTCCTCTCGGGATCTTGGGCACGCACGCACACGCGCCTGGTGTGAGTTTTAAGCCACCGGGCCCGGGACGCGAACCGCGGTCGACTACGTGGGAGTCCAGCGACATAGCCATTACGCCAACTGCTGGTCCCTTATTTATTTTAATTTGACCAGAGAGGGACAGAGAGAGAGAGGGAGAGAGAGATAGCAGAGCGCGAGGGAGTGAGGGAGAGAGGGAGAAAGGGAGAAAGTGAGAAAGCAAGCCACCAGGTCTGGAACTCAAACTGTGGTCGATCATGTGGATCATGTGGGAATCCAGTGCCCTTAGCCACCCTGACACCTGCTGGCCTCCCTAACACCAGCTGGGGGTCCTGCAATTCAGTTCTGACATTGCCCAGAGTGAGGGTCAGATCCCATGGGCTTAAGGCTCAATCCCCAACAAGGCTGCTCCCCAGACACCTGCTATAGGTTTCCAGTGTCCATGGGTCACCCACACTTCTGTCAGCTGACAACAAATTTGGGGTTGCTCATTCCCTTCAGGTTTGGTGGTTTACTAGAATGACTCACAGAACTCAAGAAAATACTGTATTTACAATTACTGTTTTGTTATTAAAGGGTGCAAATAAACAGCCAGATGAAGAGATATAGAGGACACAGTCTAGGAAGGTCCTGAGGAATGTTTTGTTCCTGTTGAATCAGGGTGTGCCACCCTCCCTGATATTCCAACGTATTCACCAACTGGCAATATCCCCCTGAGCTTTGGTCTCCAGAGTTTTTATTGGGATTTTAGCATGTAGGCATGACTGAGTCATTGGTCTTGTGTCTGAACTCAATTTCCAGTCCTTCTTTCATCTTTGGAGGTTGGGTTGGTGGCTGAAAGTTCTAGACCTCTAATCACTTGGCTGGTTTTTCTGGTGACCAGCCTTATCTTGAATATTTTTTACATATATACACACACAAGATTCTAGGAGTATAATAATGCTGTCAATGGGACTAGTGGATGGTGTAATGGTTATGTTGCTGGACTTCCATGTAGTTGACTATGGTTCGAGTCCTGGACCCAGTGGCTAAAACTAATGCCAGATGCATGAGTGTGCATGCACAAAATCCCAAGAGGAAAATGGAGGAGTAGGGATTGTGACGTGGCTATCCCTCCTGGGGGCTGATTTCTCGCTTTTTGTCTCTGTCTCTCTGGGGCGTGCACATGCCCTATAGCAAAAATCTCTTTAAAAAATGATGATGTTGAAGGGTTTTATAATGAAATCCAACCAATATGTGAATTCTGATTCTTCTTTAGGTTTCTGGGTTTCCTTGTATTAGTGTAAATAAACTGCCAGTCCATCTAAGTATGGTATTTTATTATCGTTGATCAGGTCATATGCGTTCCTGATGTTTCTTCCACGTACCGAGTGCCTGTGATTTTGGAGGAACAAGGCATTGTTAAATATTTTAAAGAGAGACTGAACCTGCCCATTGGTGATTCTGCAAGTAATTTGCTTTTCAAGTGGAGAAATATGGCTGACAGGTACGTGAAAAGACTTACTTATGTAATCTTTAATGATTCCTAGTTCGGGGCAGGACAAAGACATATTTTAAAAGGTAAGTATGTCATATTTGACATTCTGTATGTGTATGCGAGTGATTTTGATTTATTAGTTGATTTCTTAGCTTTTGAATATTTTAAATGTGCAAGTGTTTTGCTTTTTTTTTGATGAGAGAGACGGAGAGAGAGGGAGGGAAAGGGAGTGAGACAGAGATAGGCATTTTGACAGGGTCTTGCTGTGTCATGATCCTCCTGGCCTGGCCAGTCTCTGCCACCTGGTTTTTTTTTTTTTTTTTTTTTTTTTTTTCCTGTGTAGCTCAGGTCTGAGGCAGCAGGTGTAGTCATGACACCTGTAGGTCTGGATCCAGAACCTGGCTCCTGCTCTTACTGGCTGTGTGAGTTTGGGCAAATTATTTAACCTGTCTGGGCTTATTCACCTGCCTATATATACACGGGATACCAGTACCTACCTAGTTATGAGAGAAAATATGTAAGGACTTAGCATCAAGTTCAGCATGACTAATCAGACTGTAGTCCTCTTACCCTTTCACTTCAAACATTTAAAAAATGCTTTAAACTTTCTGGGGCAAGTAGGATCAGGAATAAAGTGTAGTTTCTGAACTTACTCTAATATGTGATGATACATTTAAGCCCCTGCCCTCCAGAATACTTAAAGAATCAGTCATTTTGCAGGAATTTTCTGAAGCACTTGGGGCTGATCTTCATTAAGCCCTGAAAGTTTAAATATTTTCACTCTTTTTATAGAAAATAACTCTTGAATTGGCAGTGTGGTGCAGTAGGAACACTGCTCAAGAGAAGTTGGAGGCCACGTGGCAACTGGGGTTCAAATCCCTGGCCCAGTCGGCCTGAAACACACCGGGCATGTATATGACTACTTTGGATCTGATGCTGAAGGACTGGAGGAAGCGGGTCATGAGCAGACCCTGTGGAGATGCTCATTTCTCCCTCTCTCTCATGTACTTGCACAGGCTCTGTCATGAATAGAGAAAAAAATTCTTTTTTTAAAAAAAAGAAAATAGTAGGGCTGGCAGGTGGTGTGGTGGTTAAGGGGGCTGGGCTCCCACATGGTCAACCATGGTTTGAATCCTAGGCCTAGCAGCTTGCTTTTTCACTTTCCCTCTCTCTTGCTTGCTCTTGCTCTGTCCCTCTCTGCTCAAAATAAAAAAATAAGTAAATAAATAAAGTTGAGTAGAAATAATTCTTTAAAAAAAGTAGCTCTAAATTATCCTTTATGCTCCCATTGCCTTTTTAATTTTATTTACCAGAGGACATGTGCCCTTGCTAGAGAGAGACAGAGAGAGAGAGAGACAGCATCCTCATTGGGCATAGTCATGCTAGAATCCCTTCTCTTCCAGCTCTCCTTCATTTTAGAATTTTGGACATGCATGCACATGTACCTGGTCTGTTTTTCAATCTGCTGGGTCAGAGGCTTGAACCATCCAGTCAGCCATATGGGATCTAGCTGCCTTAAGCACCATGCTACTGGCTGGCCCTGGTCTTTCTATTAGCTTCCTGTGGCTGCCAGCCATCCTCGCTGTTCCTTGGCTTGTGGCCACATCTCTGTACTCTCTGTCTCCGTTTTCACGTCACCTTCTTGTGTCTTTTCCCTTTCTTGTATAAGGATGCTTGTTATTGGATTTAGGGGCCCCCAGTTCAGGATTGTCACATCTGCAGAGCCTTAACTGCTTCGGCAAAACCCCTTTTTCCCAACATGGTCACATTCACGAGTTCTGTAGGACATACTTCTGGAGGGGAGAGGGAGGCGCCATTCAGCCTACTACAGTTCGCCAGCAAAGGCTATAGTATGCATTGGTCCAGTACTTGTGAGTCACACTTTGGGACAAACACCTGCCTCTGATGCCATCTCTGATACTTGGCTTGCTACCAACTTGTTTTCTGTTATCTACATCCTTTATTTATTATTATTATTCTTTAGATCCCTGCCATAGTGTATGTGCACTTGCTGGAGAGAGACAGAGAGAGAGGAAAAATGAGAAATCACCTCTGGGGAGATGGCTATGCTGCAATCCCTTCTCCATTCTCCTCTTGGGATTTGGGGCATGTATGCACAGGCGCCCGGTGTGTTTTTCATGCAGCCGGGTCCAGGACTTGAACATGGAGTCAGCCGTATGGGGTCCAGGGCCTTAACCTCCACACCACCTGCTGGCCCCTTTTCATTTATTTATTTTCGAAGACAAGAGTCTCGCCACGAATTTTAGGTGCATGCCACTGTGCCCAACCTTTAGGCTAGACTGAGAATTGAAGCCAAGCCTCCCCTGTAGGCCCAGCCTGTGGAGCACAGTGTTGCAGTGGTGCACACACAGGCGGGGCCAGGTGCCTGCACCATCTGTGGCGAGGCGGTGTGAGGCCTGGGCAGCTCCAGCATCGTCAGAGCAGCATATGATTGGTGGGGAGCTGGCGCTCTAGCACCTTCTCTCAGGTGCGTTCGCTGCCTCTCTAGGAAGTCGCTCTTCTACCAGCGTGGCCTCCTTAGCTTCCTGTGCACTTGACTCTACCCGGCCCGTTTGCCTTCACCTTTCTCTCGCACTCGTGGCAGGTGTTGATGGGAAAGAGGGTCGTTCCTCATCACAGCGACAGTTTTCTGAGGTGTATGGGGGAGGGCTTGCTTCAGAGCCCGGGAACATCTTCAGCCCCAAGATGACATTTCCGCATATTTAATACCAGACCAGATATTTTTTTGTCTTCTTTGAACAGATTTCCTGACAAAAGCAACACTAAAGATTGTGTCTCTAATGGTAAAATGTGATTGAGTGTCTCCTGTAGAATAGAATTTACTCATAAAAATGATCTAAATGGCTTGTAATATTTTAAATAGTTCTCTTAGCACCATTCTTCAGGCATGCCAGGAGGAAGTGACTTTTGTGGGCCAGCTGGGAATGAAACGATTTTAAGCGTAGACACTTTCATGCGTTTTCTTTCACAATGTCACCTTACCAAGTTAATGTCGGAATGTTACCTACCGTTAAGCAGAAGGCGTTTTCTTATACAATGTCACCTCATAACCTAATTTAGGAACAGCTCATGGCTATGAGATGGGGACGGCCCCTCCCTCCTTCCTTCCTTCCTTCTGTCCGTCCGTCCGTCCGTCCTTCCTTCCTTCCTTCCTTCCATTCTTCCTTCCTTTCCTTTCCTTACCTTCGTATCTGATTTGTCTGTTCTTCCCTTCCCCTTCTTCTTTCCCTCGTCCCTCCTTCCTTCTTTTCTTTTTTCCTCCATAACTAAGGGCAAGAGAGACAGAGAGACAGAGAGAGAGAGATAGCACCCTCAGCAGGGTTTCAGCACCATGCTCCTCCTCCAGCTTCAGCCAGCCCCAGCAAGGTCTCCAGGTGTGGACTGGATTCCTACTTCCCATGTGGGTCAGCTTCACAGAGCATGGTGTTTCACCACTGCACCACCATGTGGTCCTGATTTATTTATTTAAATTGCCAGAGAGTGTGTGTGCTCTACAGCGAGAGAGGGAGAGAGCGTGAGAGAGAGAGAGAGAGAGAAAGAGAGAGAAAGAGAAAGAGAAGATCTTTCAATAGGGCTTGGTCACACCACAATCTCATCTCTATTTATCCATCTCATTGGGATTTGGGGCATGCATGCACATGTGCCTGGTATGGTTTTAAGCCACCAGCATGAGGATTTGAACTGTGATCAGCCATGTGGGATTTGACTCTCTCTCTTTTTTCTTTAAGAGAGAAATTTTTGCTTTACGGTGCATGTGCTTGCTAAGGAACAGAGAGCGACAGAGCGACAAAAAGCAAGAAATCACCCCCTGGGGGGATGGCCACGCCACAATCCTTTCTTCTTCATTTTCCTCTCAGGATTTTGGGTTGACTATGTGGGACTCCAGTGATGTAACCGTTGCACCATCTGCTGGTCCTGGGATCTGACTCTCTTAACCACCAGATTATGACCCGGCCCCTTATTAATTAATTAATTATTTTAAAGTAATTTATTTATTTAATTCCATTTGTTATTATTATTATTATTTCAATTTGCCCAAAGAGAGAAAGAAAAGGAAAGTGAGAAAGTGAGCTGCCAGGTCTGGGACCTGAACCACGGTTAGCCATAGTGGGAGTCCAGCACCTTAACCACCATGCCACCTGCCAGCCCTCCTTATTAATTTATTTTTTTAAGATGTGATCTCACGGCGTTGAGATCCTCCTGCTTTAGACTCCTAAGCAGCTGGGATTACAGGTGTGTGTCACTGTACCTGGCCTTTAGGTTGGACCAGTTATCAAACTGGGCCTCCCACAGTATCTTCGCAGCTTGTGCTACTGTGACTAGACCTTAAATTGTTTTTATTAAAATAGATTTTTGCTATAGAGCGTGTATAATAGCTGGAGAGACAGAAACAAAGCAAGAAACCAACCCCCAGGGGAGATTGCCATACCACAATCCCTTCTCCTCCATTCTCCTACGGGGATCCTGGGCATGCATGCACACATGCCCGGCGTGAGTTTAAGCCACCAGGTCTGGGACTTGAACCGCGGTCGACTACATGGGAGTCCAGCCACATAACCATTATGCCAACTGCTGGTCCCAAATTTTTCATTTTTAATGGTTTTGAAATTTTTCTCTGATACACTTTTATATTTTATCTGCACCTGCTTATGTAAGCCATCATTTCTTGTAATTTTTAACATTTATTTACTTTTTTTTTTTTGGAGAGGTTTTTGCTATAGGGCACATGCACTCGCCAGAAAGACAGAGAGAGACAGAGAGACAGAAAGCGAGAAATCACCCCCTAGGGGGGATGGCCATGCTGCAATCCCTTCTCCTCCTTTCTCCTCTCGGGATCTTGGGCACACACACACATGCACCCGGCATGAGTTTAAGCCACCAGGTCCTGGACTCGAATCGTGGTCAACTACCTGGGAGTCCAGCAACGTAGCCATTGCATCAACTGCTGGTCCCTATTTACTTATTTTTTTTAAAAAAAATAATTTTATTCATTAATTTATTTTAATTTGACTAGAGAGAGACACAGAGAAAGAGAAAGAAGGGGAAAGAGAGAAAGCAAGCCACCAAGACTGGGACTCGAACTGTGGTCAGCCATGTGAGAATATCCAGTGCCTTAACCACCACGCCACCTGCTGGTCCCCTATTTACTTATTTATTTGTTTATTTGTTGTGATTTTCGGACTGCCAGATCCAGGACTTGAACCGTGGTTGACCATGTGGGAGTCCAGTACCTCAGCCACAATGCCACCTGCTAACCCTGGGATTTCATACGATTTTTAAGTCCGTTTGGTGGGCAAATTTTGCATCTTGGGGAGTTTGAGCCAAGTACATCAACACATCATGTTGTGTGTGCCTAACATTTTAAAATGTGTCTTGGGATAAGAGTGGTGGCTGCCACCATTAAATTTTCATATTCTGTTATGCACATGTAACCTTTGCGCTTGTCTTCCTTCCCAGGTATGAAAGGCTACAGAAAACATGCTCTATTGCGCTGGTCGGCAAATACACTAAACTCAGGGATTGCTATACCTCTGTGTTTAAAGCCCTGGAACACTCGGCCCTGGCCATCAACCACAAGTTGAATCTGATGGTGAGTCCTGGCCTGTTATTCCAGATATTATAGTCATTCACTCTAATATTTCCTGTTCTAGAGAGGCAGATTGTACTGAAGGGTCCCGGAGACCATCTCAGGATCGATGAGTCTACAGAAGGACTCATAGGACTCAGTAGAACACTATTCACAGTTACGATTTGTCATAGTCAAAGAATACAGAGCAAAATCAGCAAAGGGAAAAGTCGCATGGGGTGAAGGGTGAGGGAAGCCAGGTGCAGACTTTCCCTAGTGGAGCTCACAGATTAAGCTCAATCTCCCCAGTAATGAGTTGTGGTAATACAGGGGGACCTTTCAATGGAGTTTATTTTGGTGCAAAAAGTATTTGCAATCTGTGCATAGTTTTCTTTTACCGTATATTTTCCATGAACTTTCTGAAGCCCCTTATCTGTGTGAAATGCTGTCCACTAAGGAAACTCCTTAGAGACTCAGGGCCCAGAGTTTGTTCTTTTTTTTTTTTTTAAAGAATTATTTCTTTAATTTTTATTTATCATCATTATTATTTTTAAATTTGCTACAGTGCATGTGCACTTACCAGAGAGACAGAGAAAGAGAGAAAGAGAGAGAGAAAGTGAGGAAGCAAGCTGCCAGTTTCAGGACTCAAACCATGGTTGGCCCTGTTGGAGTCTAGCGCTCCCAATCTCCACACCACCTGCTGGCCCCAAGGCCCAGGGTTTTTATACTCACGTGGGCAGCTTCTACTTGTACCCCGAATTCCAAAGGAAAGTGCTTGCTCAGCATAGTTATATTGATTGTACAAGCACTTCGGGCACAATAAGCCATTCTTACTAGTTCTTAGATAAGAATTGGGGGAGCGGGAGTCCTCCTGAAATCCAAGTTTTCGGATGCCGGCCAAGGGCCACCCTTGTAATAGGCCTTTCCAAGAATAGCAGTTAGGCTTGATGTGTTAACTGTTTTTCTGCAAATGGGTTAAAAGCACATTTCTGAAACTAGACTTTACGTATCCAAGTAAATATATACTTTGGGCTCATTTAACAAGCTTGTATTTGCCTAACAAGAAAATAATAGAATACTTTTCCCCTGTAGCATTGGGATAGAATCGAGATTTTAAATGCAATATTCCTCTTGTAACTTGGAGGAGTGAAATCTGGCAAAGTGATTATTACTATTATTGGATATTTGCCATAGGTGCATGTGCTTGCTGGAGAGAGAGAGCGACAGAGAGAGAAGGAAGGTGAGAAATCACCCTCCAGGGAGGATGGCCACACCACAGTCCCTTCTCCTCTATTCTCCTGCCAGGATTTTGGGTGTGTATGCACATGTGTTATTCAAGCCGCCAGGTCCAGGACTCAAACATCGGAGTCAGCCAGGTGGGATCCAGCATCCTAACCATGCCGCCTGCTGCCCCCAATTATTATTACTTTTTAATCAGTATTATGGGATAGCAGAGGTATAGTTATCATATAAAGTATAGTTATCATATATAGCTTGAGTATATGCTCTATTTTTGTTGGGTCTAGAAGTAGAACACGCTCAATGTAAAAAATTTAAACAAAGCATAAATGTTAAATGCAGATGCATTCAGATAATAATTTTCACAAAAGAAATATTAAAGCATTAAAGCTATATACAAGTAAAAACATTATATATCTATCTTTCTATATAGATATAGATATATAAAATATATAGCTATAGGAGTTGGCCAGATGGCATTGTAGTTACGGTGCTAGACTCCCACATGGTTGATTGTGGTTTTCAAGTCCTGGGCTTGATGGCTTGCAAATCATACCGGGCCCATGTGCGTGCATCCCCCAAAATTCCAGGAGGGGAATGGAGGAGAAGGGGTTGTCCATGTGGCAATCCTCCCTGGGGAGGGGGGTCATTTCTCAGTTTCTCTCTCTCTTTCTCTCTTTCTCTGGTGAGCACATGCATCCTATGGCAAAAAACATAAAAAAAAATGTGTGTGTGTGTGTGTGTGTGTGTATATATATGTGTGTGTGTGTGTGTGTGTGTGTGTGTATGTATACAAAATACATATATGGGGCTGTTATGTACATAGGAATCGATATGCTTGATGTTTCATTTAATAGAATTCATTGACATTAGCTTCTGCTAAGCACTGTTTGAATCTTGGCCTCATGATTTATATATGTGTGTGTGTGTGTAATTTTAAAATTAAAAATTTTGTTTTAGATTTTTTGCCATGGCGTGTGTACTCACTGAAGAGAGACACAGACAGGGAAAATGAGAAATCATCCTGGGGTGGGGGTTGCTGGTCATGCTGCAGTCCCTTCTCCATTGTCCTCTTGGGAATCTGGGTACACACGCACATATGCCCAGTGTGTTTTTCAGGCTGCTGAGTCTGGAACTGGAACTGTGGAGTCATCTGTGTGATCCAGCACCTTGACCACAATGCCACCTGTGGCCCCTTGCCATATATTTTTTTAAAAATTTAATTTTATTTATTCATTCATCTTAATATGACCACACACACACACACACACACACACACACACACACACACAGAGAGAGAGAGAGAGAGAGAGAGAGAGAGAAAGAGAGAGAGAGAGAGAGAGAAAGTGAGAAAGCAAGCCACAAGGTCTGGGACTTGAACCTTGGTCGGCCATATTTTTTTAAGACCAGTTTGTTTTTGTTTATCTAGCCCAGCTTACTACAACAGCGTCCTGACTGGTTTCCAGCTACCAGTCTTCTCTCCATTTAACACACCAGATGCTCGTTCCTCTGACTTCAGACCTTCCACTGGTGTACTGGTCTGCTCGGGCCATTGTCACTGAGTGCCATAGACTGGGTGCCTTATAGACACTAGATATTTACTGCTCACAGTTCCGGAAGCTGGAAGTCTGACATCAGGGTGCTGGCAGGGTCAGGTTCTGGTGAGGACCCTAGGGCCCTTTTCTGGGTTGTAGATAACTGACTTCTGGCGCTGTCCTCATGTGGTAGAAGGATGAGGGAGCTCTCTGGAGCCTCTTGGAAGGGCACTGATAAGGCTCTACCTCCTAATACCATCACCTTGGAAGTTAGCATTTCAATAGACGGATTTTGGGAGATGTGAACTTTGAGGCCATTGCAAGTGGCTTCAAATATAAACTGTATCATAGCTTCTCAGCTCCATCCCTTGCTTCCCTCCACCAATGAGGTGTCTCCTCTCACTGGGCGGAGCCTCTTTCAAGGGTACCAAAATGTCCACCACTTTCTTTTCTCTGGGGTTTCATATGAGCTGGTCGTTTGTCCAAGATTTCATACCCTTCTCCCCTCGTCTCTCATTTTTTTTTTGAGAGATTTTTGCTATAGGGTGTATGCACTCGCCAGAGAGACAGAGAGATAGAAATCGAGAAATCACCCCCCAGGGGGGATGGCCACGCTGCAATCCCTTCTCCTCCATTCTCCTCTTGGGATCTTGGGCACGCACGCACACGTGACCGGTGTGAGTTTAAGTCACCAGGTCCAGGACTTGAACCACGGTCGACTACATGGGAGTTCAGTGACATAGCCATTACACCAACTGCTGGTTTCTTCTCCTCCTTTCTTTGTCTCTCATACATCTTACCCACCTCCTCCCAACACACACACACACACACACACACACACACACACACATGCTCCATGTATGTATATATGTATGTATGTATTTTAATTTGACCAGAGAGGGACAGAGAGAGAGAGAAAGAAAGTGAGAGAGAAAGTGAGAAAGCAAGTCGCCAGGTCTAGGACTCAAACCACAGTTGGCCACGTGTGAGTCCAGCATCCTTAACCACCACACCACCTGCTGTCGCCCCCCCCCCCCACTCTCACACACACACACACACACACACACACACACACAGGCACATGCTCACCTGACTTCTATTCAACCCAAGGGCTCCGCTTCTGGGATATTGCCTCCCCATAGCCCTTCCCTGATGTCATGCCTCCTTTGCTTTCCTCGCATGCAGCTCTTGGTCACATATGGCACCTAGTTACTTGGCAGCATTCCCTGCTTTTTAAAATTTTTATTATTATGTATTTATTTATTTTAATTTGACCAGAGAGGATCAGAGCGAGAGATAGAGAGAGCGAGTGAGGGAAAGTGAGGAAGCAAGCCACCAGGTCTGGTACTTGAACCATGGTCGACCATGTGGGAGTCCAGCACCCTTAAGCACCACGCCATGCCGACTCCGCATTCTCTGCTTTGCCCATCATAGCCATAATCGCACTGTGGTGTGGAGGCCTGGTTATTTGGTTTTGTAATCTCGCTGGAAGATCCTAAGAGCCACAAGACAGATTATGTTTTTGTATTTTTAATTTTTGCTGTAGGGTGTGAGCACTTGCCGTAGAGAGAGTGAGAAGTCACCCTCCAGGAGGATGGCCATGCCACAATTCCTTCTCCTCCATTTTCCTCTCGGGATTCTGGGCACACATGTACACATGCCCAGCATGTTATCCAAGCTACCAGATCCAGGACTTGAACCATGCAGTTGAGTATGTGGGATGAAGCTATTTAACCACCACACTACGAGCTGGCCCCAAATTATATTTTTCCATCCCCAGTGCCAAGTTAAGTTTTTATATAATAAGTAAACATTCAACAGTTGAGTCATAGTGTTAGATGGCTCTTATATCTTCAAATGTCCAGTTTTCTCAAATGTTCATTTTATTTGTTGGCTATTTTTTTAGTACATAGACTCCATCGATCTGGAGCAGAACACCGAATCTGAGGACCCTGGGAAATTCCATGAAGCTTGGCGGAAGCTATGCAAAGCTGAGTGAGTACCGTGGACCATCCACACCAGATAGGATTCTGTGCTTTTCCCATAATGATCCAATTTACCCATTTTTATGCATTTTGTAAGGTTGTTTGGAGTACTTTGGGTCTTTGCAGGCAGTTGTGCTGCATTCACATGGCATTGCTTTGAAAGCAAGTTAATGTTGCATGTGCAGGGGAAAGTGGTTAATTTGGGGAGCATGGGGACACTGTGGCAGGAAACTGCTAGTTCTGCTGAAAGATGCAGAGGTGGATTTTACCTCTACAGACTTAAAGTACAAGAGTGGCAGCCTTTCTCTCTCCATTATGTTTTCTTTTCCATATATTTTGATTCAGGGTTGATTCCAGAAAGAACTCTTGGGGGCAGCATTGCATCATGAGGATAGCATGGGCTTCCTGGTTTTTCTCTGGAACTCTTCTAGTTCTTTTCAACTGAGGTTTGCCTGAAAGGCAATATGTTTTCTAGCCAGGACATTTTCGTAGTGTTCCTTTTTTTGTTGTTTTTAAATTTCCTATAGGGTGCATGTGCTCACTGGAGAGAGACAGAGAGAGAGAGAGAGAGAGAGAGAGAGAGAGAGAGAGAGAGGAGAGTGAGAAAGTATCCCTAGAGAGATGGCCATACTGCAGTCCCTTCTCCACCACACTCCTCTTGGGATTTTGGGCATGCGCACACACTGGGTCTCGGACTTGAACTGCTCAGTTGGCCATGTGGGATCCAGTCGCCTTAACCACCATGCCACTGGTTGGCCCTCAGCTAAGACATTTTCATTCCATATTTAATTAGCAATTGAAATCTTAAGCTGTTTTTAACAGTTTAACTCTTTGGTTATGTAAGAGATCTTAATGATCTTAACATTTTTATTATAGTGCTTTAAAAAGAAATGTAACATATTTTTATTGAATCATCTTCCAATGCCATTCTTAATGAAACTGAATTTCTGAGTTACTATGTTCAGATGCCGTAAAAACCTAGAAGAAAATGTATATTCAGGTGATTTGTGACAACTTGTTTCAACTTCTCCATAATGCTGGCAGGGTTTCAATAAGAGAGTTCAGGATATGAAATCATGTAATCAGTTTTGAAAATAGACCTTGGGGCCAGCAGGCGACATGGTGGTTAAGGTCTGGATCCCACATGGCTGGCCACACGATTCAAGTCCTGGTCCTGGCAGCTTGAAAAACACGCCAGGCACGTGTGCATGCATGCTCAAAATCCTGAGAGGAGAATGGAGGAGAAGGGATCGCAGGGTTATTCCCCTGGGGGGTGATTTCTCATTTTCCTTCTCTGTCTGTTTCTCTGGCGAGTGCACATGCCATATAGCAGAAACCTAAAAGAGAGAGAGAGAGAGAGAGAGAGAGAGAGAAAGAGAGAGACCTCAAAGCATATTCACTAGTGATTGTGCCAAGCATTGGATTTAGGATCAGTAAGCATGAATGGCTCAAAACATAAGTTTTAAAAATAAAAATAATAGATGGTCAAATTTACCCTCATCTTGTATCGATTTCAGTGGTATTTTGGTACCTGGAGGCTTTGGAATCAGAGGAACATTGGGAAAACTGCAGGCGATTTCTTGGGCAAGGACAAAGAAGATTCCTTTTCTGGGTAAACTCATGTTTATTGACACTAACTATGAGGTTATTAGATTTCTGGCGTCTAGTAGGGGTAACAATAGTTTGTTATTCTGAAGATGTCAACTTGGATTTGAAAATTCAGGTGCCCAATAGTCTACTACAGACTATCCCGCAAACTATCAGACACGAAATAGTCAGCCAACTCTCCTGCAGGCCAGCTCTGGTTGGTGGCCTGTTTTTTGTGAGTGTGGCTTTCATGGCACACAGTCACATCTTGGTTACTTGTTGTCTATGGCTGCTTTTGTGGTACAGCAGCAGAGTTTAAGAGCCAGATAGCCTGTAAAGCTAAAAAGCTTTATGAGGGGACTTCACGAGTGTTCATGGAAAAATGAAATGAAGGTATCAGAGTGTTTTTTGTGCAAACATATTTTGAAATCTGTTTTTTCATAATATACACTTTCCATAAACTTTTTGTAGACCCTGTATACTATCTGAACTTTTAAAAAATCATTAATTTAATTTAATTTGTTATTTTTTTATAAAAAGATTTATTTCTTTATTTCTGTTCATTATTATTTTGTAATTTGACCAGAGAGAGATAGAGAGAGAAAGGGAGAAAACAAGCTGCCAGGTCCAGGATTGAACTGCTGTCAGCCACGTGAGAGTCCAGCACCTTAACCACCATGTCACCTGACAGCTCCCATTGAGTCTTTTTTTTAAAATGGATTTTTTTCTTTTCTTTTCTTTTCTTTTCTTTTCTTTTCTTTTCTTTTCTTTTCTTTTCTTTTCTTTCTTTTCTTTTCTTTTCTTTCTTTTCTTTTCTTTCTTTTCTTTTCTTTTCTTTCTTTTCTTTTTTTCTTTTTTTCTTTTTTTTTCTTTTTTATTTATTTATTTTTTTTTTTGCCATAGGGTACATACACTCACTGGAGAGAGACAGAGAGAGAGAAAGTGAGAAATTATCCCCCCAGGAGGGATGGCCATGCTACAATCCCCTTTCTTCTATTCACCTCTCAGGATTTTGTGCACACATGCTCACATGCCTGGTTTGATTTTCAGGCTGCGGGGTTTGGGATTTGAACTGTGGTCAGTCATGTGGGAGTCCAGCACCCTAACCACCATGCGACCTGCTGGCCCTCTCCCTCACCCTCTTGTTCAAATTGCAACATGTGGCTTCTGTACCAGAGAAACCAGATGAAATGGGACCTTGCTGTAGTCAAGGTAGCCCTGCAGCTACGGGTTCAGGCTGGAGGTGGGTGTGGAGAGGCCACGTTTCCCACTGTGCTTTGGATCACTGGAGGATTATATGAACCACGTGGACAGATTTTTCTCTATTTTACTGTCAGCAAACCATTTATTTTCCTCATTACCTGCTCTTGATCAGCTTCCTACAGTCTCTCCTCTTGAGATACACTTTCTTTTAATTGTCAGAAGGTGCATGTACTCACCAGACTGAGAGAGAGAGAGAGAGAGAGAAACAGAGACAGACAGAGAGAGGGGAAGGTGGGAGAAAGCAGCCTCCAGTGGTGTGTGGTCATGCCCTAATTTCTTGCTCCATCCAGTTGAGATTTGGGGCACATGTACCTGACAGGTTTTTCAAGCCTATGAGGCCAGAATTCAAACCGCAGTTGGCCATGTGGGGCCCAGCTCTCTGTGCACAAGGCTTACCCACTGCACTACAGGTCTGACCCAACATTCAGACTCATAAAAGAAACCAGCAGTCGTTTGGTGGATATCTTGTTTTACTTTATACTGGTTTAAGCTTATCTGTGTCATTGTTTTCTTTTGAAGTTTCTATCTAAACTTGGTTTCTATGCAAACGTGGTTAGAGTTCCTCAGATAATTTTTACCTTATGCACTAGTTTATAAGTCTTTAGCTTTCTTTCCTTTTTTGTAACTGCCAGAGGATACATGTGCTCACCAGAAGGAGAAAGAAAGGGAGAGAGAGGGGCTTGGGCTTGGTCACACCATAATCCTTCGGTGTGCATGCACATGTGCCTAGTGTGTTCCTCAAGCTACCGAGGCCAGGGCTTGGACCACAGTTGGCCATGTGGGATCTGTATCTGCAGGCACAGTGCTTAACCACTGTGCCACAGAGCTGGCCCCTTTAGCTTTGTCTCTGACATAGCGTCTCTGGGGCTCAGCCATATGATACTTTCTGAAGTTCCCCAGGCACTCAGCTGTGTCCTGCTCATCGTTGTGCTTGGTATTGGGTGGTCGGGAAAGTCATGATGCATTTTTGCGTAGAAAAATATGTCATGACTTTCCTGACAACCTAATATATCAATTGCTCCCTCCTTTGCATCCCTGCTTTTGTACCTTGTAAATGTCTCTAAGGGCACCTATATGCTCCTTGTCACTTGTTTAGGGGAGAGAATTGGTGGGCGGAGATGGGTTTGGGAGCATCACTGTGGAACAGGCCTGGGCAGCACAGGCCTCTGCCTTCCTGTCTGGATGTAGGGGCCAATCAAGAGGTAGCGGTTGCCTTTTTTTTTTTGGAGAGGTTTTTTGCTATAGGGCGCGTGCACTCGCCAGACAGACAGAGAGAGACATAGAGACAGAAAGCGAGAAATCACCCCCCAGGGGGGATGGTCACGCCGCAATCCCTTCTCCTCCATTCTCCTCTCGGGATCTTGGGCACGCACGCACACGCGCCCGGCATGAGTTTTAAGCCACCGGGTCCGAGACGCGAACCGCGGTCGACTACGTGGGAGTCCAGCGACATAGCCATTACGCTAACTGCTGGTTCCCCCTTTTTTGTTTTTTAAAGTTTATTTCATTCATGAGAGAGAGAAGGAGAGAAAAGAGACAGTCACTCCCAGTAGAGTCTTCATTCTGTGACCCACCTGCAGCCTCAGCTGGCCAGGACCTTGGACACTCACCTGCATCCGTCATGTCCAAGGAGACTGACGCATGAACCGGGACCCTCCCCGTGGCCTCAGCCTGTGAAGCATCATGCTATCACTATGGCACCATCTAGCCCTTTGGTCCCTTGCCCTCCCTTTTCTGCCCTCAAGTTCCTTCTTCTTCAACTCTGGGCATAGGTGCACCTTGGGAGTGTAACCCCCTTCCCTGCTGTCTGCCAGGACCTGTTCTGCGTGCTGAGGGGACCACAGGGAACTGAAGACACAAAGTGACTATCTCAGAGTCTGCATTCTAGATGGAAGAGACAAACACTAAATAGAACAGAAAATACAAACAAATACTAAATGTGTTCATTTGCTTTATATATGTGCTTTTTACAACAGGAATTTGCCTTGGGATGCAATTAGCCGTGATAGAGTTTGCAAGAAACTGCCTAAACTTGAAAGGTAAGAGCAAAGTTTGCTAATAACCATTTTAAAACTAAAATCGTATCCCTTAAGTTATTTCTTAGCAATATCAGTGAATGACAGAACTCTCTTTCTTACTTTTCAGATGCTGATTCTACAGAATTTGAGCCATACGCCACGGTGCCTGTGGTAAGTGGCTTGTTTGTAGCCATTGTCATTTTGTTTCTGGCTCTCGCCTAACCTCATAAGGGGCTAATACTATTTTTTCCTTATAGGACCAGAACATTTTAAATGATACGTGTGTGTATGATTGTTATTTTGATAGCAAATCACTTGGGTCTCTGTAGTCCATTTCCTCAGCTATGCCTCAGAGACAGACACAGTCCTGGACTGATTTCTCTTTGCCGCAGCTTTCAAGCTTAATGTTTAGGAAAGGATTAAATTGGCTGTGACAACAATTTATAACAGCTAATATAAATAAATGAGCTGTCCTGTCTCTAGACTCATCCGCAGTCTGCTTGTTTTCCACATTGGTGGTCATCTGTCTTTCTGAAACAACAGTGACAACCATTCTGCTGTTGCTCCTCATCTTCCACCAATTTCTTTTCCCCTGGAATATTCAGTCCAGGATTCCTGGCTGGGCCCTGAAGGCCACTGTACTCTGTCACCTGCCACTTTGCTAATTCGTCCCACAGCATCGCGATTCCGCCCACGCTTCGGGTTTTAGGTTAGTTTTTCAGGATAGCCTGAGTCCCCGTATCTGAGATGTTTCCCTTCTTACAGTCTCTCTTCCCCTCGGATCTCAATAAAACCAATGAAGAAGTTAATTAAAAAAACAACAATTTGGTGGCCAACAACTTCAGATTCATCCTGGGAAGTCGTTTGTGACCTGTTTCTTCTCGGTCTCTGCCTCCTGTGCCTGCATTCATTGGTAACATGGCACTCTCCCCAAGACAGTAGTTGGCCTGAGTCTGCTTTTCTCCACATCCTTGTGAACGCCTGAGTGAGTGCCAGTGCCAGGCTCTGGCGCTCACTCAGCTGTATCCCTGCTGGTGAGCAGGTGCCTCTAACAGAGCATGCTCCTTGCAATTGTGATTGGTTTCTTTAAAAAAAAATTATTTTTCTTTCTTTCTTTTTTTTAGCTTTTGCTATAGGCTATGTGTTTGCCAGAGAAAGAGAGAGAGAGAGAGAAATTGAGCAATCACTCCCCCCGGGGGGTTGGTGATGTGGTAGTCCCTTCTCTTCCATTCTTTTCTTGGAATTTTGGACATGCATGCACACGTGCCTGGTGTAATTTCAAGTTGCTGGGTCTGGGACTCAAACCGCAGAGCCAGCCATGTGGGATCCAGTGCCTTACCCTCCATGCCACCTAGTGGCCTGTAATTGTTTTTATTCATAGCTTTATCGAGATAGAATTTACATAACCACAGATTTTAGCGTTTTCACAGATCTCTGTAACTGTTGCCCTAGTCAATTTTGTATCGTTTTCATTACTCCAGAAAGAAAACCCACACCCCTTAGTTGACACTCCTATCTCTGCTTCCAGCCTCAAGGAACCATTAATCTACTTTCTGTATATATATATTTGCTTATTCTAGTCATCTTATATAAATGTAATCATCCAATGTGTGGCCTTTTGTGACTGGCTTCTTTTAGTTAACATATTGTTTTTAAGGTCTGTCCATGTTGTATCTTTTTTTTTTTTATTTTAAAGAATTATATACTTAATTTTTTAAAAAGAATTGTTCATTTATTTATTTACTTAATTCCATTTGTTATTATTTTTTCAATTTCACCAGAGAGTGACAGAGAGAGAAAGAGAAAGCAAGCTGCCAGGTCTGGGACTTGAACCATGGTTGGCCATGTAGGAATCCAGCACCTTTAACCACCATGCCCCCTGCCAGCCCCTATATTTAATTTTATTATTATTATTTTAATTTGCTGTAGGGCATGTGTGCTCACAAGAGACAGGGGAACCAGCAGTTAGCGTAATGGCTATGTCGCTGGACTCCCACGTAGTCGACCGCGGTTTGCGTCTCGGACCCGGTGGCTTACAACTCACGCCGGGCGCGTGTGCGTGCGTGCGTGCCCAAGATCCCGAGAGGAGAATGGAGGAGAAGGGATTGCGGCGTGACCATCCCCCTTGGGGGGTGATTTCTCGCTTTCTATCTCTATGTCTCTGTCTGTCTGTCTGGCGAGCGCACGCGCCCTATAGCAAAAAGCCTCTCAAAAAAAAAAAAAAAAAAAAAAAAAAAAAAAAAAAAAAAAAAAAAAACAAGAAAAAACAAGAGACAGAGAGACAACGAGAAAGGGGGGGGAGTGAGAAAGCAAGCCACCAGGTCTGGGACTTGAACCACCATTGACCATGTGGGAGTCCAGCTCCCTAACTACCATGACACCTACCAGCCCCAGAACATATCTTTGCATTGCTGACTAACATTCCATTTTATGGGCGCATCATATTTTATTTATCCATTTATCCATTGATAAACATTTGGTTGTTTCTACTGTTTGGCTATTGTGAATCATACTACTATACACATTTATGAGGGCCAGCAGGTGGCATGGTGATTAAGGCACCGGACTTAGGTTATTTCCCACCCTCTACCATTTCCCACCCTCCTCGCACACTATCTCAGTTGTCTACAGTTGTTTTCCATTCCTTTTTTCCCCCCAATTTTATTAATTCACAAAATTTCTTAAATAATCTAACTACTTCAATAGCAAGTTCAGCTGGTATATACATATCTGTGAATACTTTAGGTATGAAACTCTGAGTAGAATGAATATACTATAAGGTAGCATCTAGCTGATGCTATATAGTTTTCTATGGTCATTAAATAGGTATTTTTAATATATTTTTTTAATTTCAAGGAAAGCAGTTTTAGCTTTAATAAATCAAAGAAATGCTAAGGAAATTTGCTTAAAACTTAAAGCCAGGAGAGACCAGCAGTTGGTGTAATGGCTATGTCGCTGGACTCCCATGTGGTCGACTGTGGTTCAAGTCCTGGACCCAGTAGCTTAAACTCATGCCGGGTGCGTGTGCGTGCATGCTCAAGATCCTGAGAGGAGAATGGAGGAGAAAGAATTGTGGTGTGGCTATCCCCCCTGGGGGGTTGATTTCTCATTTTGTGTCTCTCTGTCTCTGTCTGTCTTTTTTTTTTTTTTTTGAGAGGTTTTTGCTATAGGGCGCATGCGCTTGCCAGAAAGACAGAGAGAGACAGAGAAACAGAAAGCGAGAAATCACCGCCCTCCCCCCAGGGGAGATGGCCACGCCGCAATCCCTTCTCCTCCTTTCTCCTCTCGGGATCTTGGGCACACACGCACACACACCCGGCGTGAGTTTAAGCTAACGGGTTCAGGACTCAAATCGCGGTCGACTACATGGGAGTCCAGAGACATAGCCATTACACTAACTGCTGGTCCCTCTGTCTCTGTCTTTCTGACGAGTGTACACACCCTATAGCAAAAACCTCTCAAAAAAAAAAAAGCCAGGAAACAGGTTAGGATTCTATTCAAATAAGTTGGTACATGAACCTATCGACAGCTCAAGACAGAACAAAAATCCTTAAAACTGGAAAACAAAGCCTAGAAGAAAATCAGCAATGTTTTAGTCAAAAGTCATAAAATGCTATTTTACCAGTTCAGTCTCATATACTTAATCTATCATCTGTTGTGGTTCGATTTTCCTGATTAAATTCTGGGATATAATATTCAACTCCAGATTTGCCCCTATGATTAAGTTGGCCATTTTCTTAGTTTTTGAACTCTTATTTCTGAGTGTCTGTATTTAATTTTCCTGGTATAGCACTCCCTTGAGAACTTCTTGGAGATCTGGTCTGGCATTGGTAAATTCTTTCAGGTCTTGTTTATATGAGAATGTTCTTGTCTTTTCTTACCATATGAAGGATAATCTTGCTGGGTACAGTATTCTTGATTGAAATTGCTTTTCCCATAACACTTTGAATATATTTTCCCATTCTTTCCTTGCTCGCATTGTTTCCAATGAGAGATCTTCTGTTAGCTTGATGGGATACCCTTTGTAGGTAGCGTAACGTTTCTCTCTTGCCAATCTTAGTATCTTGTCTTTGTCTGTGTTTTTTTGGTCAATCTGGCTATAATGTGTCTTGGAGAAGATCTTCTTGGGTTGATTCTATTGGGGGTCCTTTGTGTTTCTTGGGACTGGATCTTTGAATACCTCTCTAGGTTTGGAAAGTTTTCTTGTAGGATTTCATGGAATAGATTATCAATGCCCTTATGAGTTTCTTTGCCTTCTGGGATACCACTTATCAGGATGTTTGGACATTTGATGATATCTAGTATTTCTCGTGTATTATTCTCATTTAATTGGGCAATTTTCTCAGTCTTCGTGGTGGATTTTCTAGGCTGGCAATTTTCTCTTCTATGTCTGAGATTCTATTTTCTGTATGATCTAATCTGCTTTTAATACTTTCAAGGGAGATTTTGACTTCCTGTATTATAACCTTCTTCTCTAACAAGTCCATTTGATTCTCTTTTACAGTGTGTATTTCCTCTTTTAGATCTTGCAAGAAATTCCTCACCTCCTGGAACTCATCAGCTCCTTTCTCCTTTCTCTTCTGCAGTTCATTGTCTCTCTTCTCTTCCATCTCTGTTAGCTTTATCACTATGAATATTCTAAATTCTTTATCTGACATTTCCATGAGTTTCATTGTACTGTCTGAGGATGAAGAGGAGTTATTCTTTTCCCTTGGAGGAGAGGTATTTTCTTGCTTTCCCATATTTCTTGTGACCATGCAGTGATTTCTAGTCATCTGATGGATGGTGCATTTCTTCCTAATTCTTGAAGTTCAATCTGAGCATTCAGAAGCATGCAGGAGGAGGTGATCTGCAATCTCTCTTTCATTCCGTTTTTACTCTTTGTGCTTCAGATTCAGTGGGAATAGAGGAATATTCTGACCCTAATCGTATTCAGATGTTTGGATCCTGTTCACTTGGACCTGTCTAGATACTTAGTGCATAGAGGCCAGTAGAAATGAATCTGGAGGGGGAAGTCTCAGCAGAAAATCTTGATTTTTTTGGTCAAGGAAAGCAATATTTCACAGCTCAAGTTCGGTATCCATCTCAGGATGGGCCTCTAAGAGTTCTTTATATGTTCTAGATACAAGTTCCTTATCAGACATATGATTTGTAATATTGACATTTTGGGTCATATCATTCTTTGTTGTATGTAGGGTTTTTGGTATATATTGTAGGATTTTTGGTAGCATCCTTGGCTTCTACCCACTAGATGTCAGTAGTACCTCCCCTGCCCCAATTGTGACGCTAAAAGTACCTTTAGATAATGCTAGATGTCCCCTGAGGGCAGGGGTGAAATTGCCCTTGGAGAACCACTGGTTTGGAGAAATCTCATTCTATTTCTATCTCTTCTAGCCTATTTCTTCTCTTCTCTTATGGTAAACTCTCCTCCCCCTATGGTTTATATTTTAAAAATATAAGTAACCGTTTCCCCTTCTTGGACAAATGGTGGTATATTTTACATATATATATATATATATATATATATATATTTTTTTTTTTTTTTTTGCCTTGTTTTTTTCTACTTAAAAGTGTAGGTTGGAGATCACCCCATGGAAAGACATAGAAATATTCTTCACTCCTTTTTATAGCTCACAATTCAAACTATAATGAACCATAACTTCCCAGCCACATGATACTTTTAAGTCTTATGCTTAGAAGGCCTAATATCAGCAAAGAGTTCCTTATGAGGCTTTAATATAAATGTATTTCCTCACTAATAGCTGAATGGCTTGCCAGGGAAACTATTGGTTTTCTTTTATAAAATATATTTTGGGATAGGAAATTATTTTACCAGTAGGTGCCACTGTTAGATCACTTTAGCAAGGTTAATTTTTCGTAAGTTTATTTCTCTCTTCTGTAAGAGAGGGAGACAGAGAGAGATAGAGACAGAAAGGGAGAGGCAGGTACTCCCAACAGGGTCTTTATGCTGCCATCCTGTCCTCAGTCTGTCAGCCAGCAGCATTGGCATGTGCATGCCCAGCATGTATGATGGGGCATAAGGTACTTGAGAGACCTTGAGACGTGAACCTGTGACCTTCCCCCATAGCCACAACATCGTGAAGTGTTGTGTTATTGCTGTGCCACCTTGGTTGGCCTCAGGGTTAATTCTCTGATGACTCTTCTTTACTGGGTGTATGCATGTGAGTATGCTTGTGTGTGCATTCAACAGATTTTATACACAGGGTAAAAACGTTAAGCCCTGGGGCCAGCAGGTGGTGTGGTGGTTAAGGGCATTGGACTCCCACATGGCCAACCATGGTTCAAGACCTGGACCTGGTGGCTTACTTTCTCACTTTCCTTCTCTTTCTCTCTATCCCTCTCTGACCAAGTTATATAAATAAAGTTAAATAAAATAATTCTTTTTTTAAAAATGTTAAGCCCTGAAGAACAGATATAAACTGCCTCTTACTGGGTTCTGCCTCACCTCAGTTCCCTTCCCTTCACCCATTTCTTTTGTTATTTGTTGAGTCTGTGTGTGTGTGTGTGTGTGTGTGTGTACACACACTCACCTAACCACATACATGGATGGATATGTATTCTCTTTTTACAAACTGCACATGCTAGCATGCTGGAGACACTGTTTCCACCTTGCTTTCTGTACTGATCACTCTACACCAGCGGGCAGGGACCTTCTACGTGCTTGCCTGCTGGGCACCATATAGATTCATCATTATTTATCTCTCTGGTCTTATTTTGGTACTTTAAATCAGGCTGCAAATTAGTATCCATGTACATAGGGCATTGTATGCCTGCGTGAACAGATCTGTGGGGTAAATTCCTGGAAGAGCACTTGCTAAGTCAGAGGCTATGTGCATTTTACATTTTGATGGTGCCTGTGCACATAAGCGAGATGAGGACAATAAAAACTAATTGCTATTGAGCATCTTTATGGCCTGCAATCAGTTTGTTGGAGAAAAATAGCCTTAAAAGCCAGCATTTGTGCCAATGGTGAGAAGTCTTACAAAAGAAAAAGGTAAGGTGGTAGAATCCTAAGGCACCAACTTCATGAAACCTGGGGAGTCACTTTGACTTGGGCAAATGACAGTTAGTGGGCAGTGGTCATTCTGGTCCTTCTAGCTAAAAAAGTTAAACAATCTGGAAACCAGGAGTCTTCTACAGGGTGTTTGCTGCTCAAATTTGTTTCATGGGCTGTTATGGCCCTCCCTTGCCTGTGTGATTAGTGTCATGGCTGTTTATGAAAGAGGCATTGGCTTCCAGAGCAGATTTAAGAGGGCGTGCTTCTCTCTCTCTTTTTTTTTTTGAAATTTTTGCCTTAGGTTGCATGCGCTCACCGGAGAGAGAGAGAGAGAGTGACAGAGACAGTGAGAGGGAGAGGGAAAAATCATCCCCCAGGAGAGATGGCCATGCCTCAATCCCTTCTCCTCCACTCTCCTCCTGGAATCTTGGGCACGCATGTACACTGGGTCTGGGACTCGAACCGCAGTTGGCCTTGTGAGTCCAGCGACGTTACTGCTGTGCCATCTGGTGGCTCCCAAGAGGACATGTCTCTTATACACATAGAAGGAGAAATAGATTTTCCTCCAAAGGTTAACAGATTCTTTCTGAGTCTCAGAGTACATAAGAGAGAATGAGGAAACTTTATTGTGTCATTCTTCTGCTTAGTCCAAGGGTAACGGAGAAGGCTCTGGGTCTGTTTAGGGTTTTATAAAACTCTGGTTTTTTGTTTTGCTTCAGGGTTGTCTCAGCTGCCTTCTAGATGCTGCATACCAGGAACATAGCTGTAGCTGACATATATTCTAACTCTGCATCAGTCACATAGCTGGTGCTGCTGTTCTTGACCTTGAAATTGACTTCAGATCTCACAAGTTCATCTGGAGAGTAGTTCATGTCATCAAGGACTTTATATTTAAAAATTTTTGTCTTTTGAGATGTTTATAGGGAGAATGATCTTAATCTAATATTTCAGCATGTGGATCTGCTTAACTGTAAGCATTTTTCTTTCCTGTTTGTTGAAAAAGTTAACTTAAAAAAATCTGAATTTACATAAGATATGTTATCCTGGAAACAGAATACACATTCCATCTTCAAAACACATCTGCACATACATGCATACTTGGATGGTGATATGGGTGAGGAAAAGTGAGAAATTTGAACATTTCTTTTTTTTTCGGTTTTTCCATCGCCAGAGAGAGAGAGATAGAAAGAGGAACCTGAGGATTCACTTCCTAGGGGGAATGGCCATGCCACAATCCCTCCTTCTCATTCCTTTCTTGGTATTTTGGGCATGCACACACGTGCACCCAGTATGATTTTTAAGCCACCAGGTCCAGAACTCAAACTGTGGTCAGCCATGTTGGAGTACAGTGCCTTAACCACCATGCTACCTGTTGGCCCTGAAATTTGAACATTTTAAGATGCAAATGAATATTTGAGACTGTAGTATTTGATATGATTTCAATTTTAGTTATTTATCATAGATGACATTTCATTCATCTCTTTATGATCTAGGAATTTTCAAAGTTAAAAATTAATTTTACATCTGACATTGTAGATTTGTGGAATAGTCACATATAATTAAAAGTCGATTCAGGTGAAGGGTAATTTGTATTATACATTAGATATAATTAATGCATAACATTTTTCTGCCTTTAATTGAAGCCCTGTTTAAAACATTTTCCCCTTTATTATTTTTCAACAACTTCATGTGGAATGCAAATTAAAAGATATTTACAAAAAACAGCCTGCTTAGAATAACCTTTTAGGCAACTTTCTTTTTAAGAATTATTTTTTATTTATTTATTCATTTATTTTAATTTGACCAGAGAGAGAGAGAAAGTGAGAAAGCAAGTCACCAGGTCTGGGACTCGAACTATGGTCGGCCATGTGGGAGTGTCCAGCGCCTTAACCACCACGCCACCTGCTGGTCCCCATTAGGTAACGTTTTATAAAAGTTTATTTCTTTAATTTTTAATTTCTTTTGGCCATAGGGTATGTGCACTTGTCAGAGATAGAGAGATACAGTGACACAGAAAGTGATAAACCACGCCCCCCCAAGGGGAGATGGCCATGTTGTAATCCCTTCTTCTTCATTCTTCTCCTGGGATTTTGAGCACACACATACACACAGCTGGCATGATTTTCAAGCCAGCAAGTTCAACATTCAAACTGCAGTCAGCCATGTGGGAATCCAGTGCCTTAACACGATTCTACCTGCTGACCCCCAAAAGTTTATTTCTTGAGAGAGTGAGAAAGTGAGAGAAAGAAGCTCCATCAACAGGGTCTCACACTGTGATCCTCCCAGCCTCTGTGATTAGCGAGGATCATGGTCGCAAGTGCCTGGGATGTACAGGACAACTGGGGAACTGAACTCCTTATCTTCCATATGGATTGTTACTTCTATACTACTGAGCTGGCCCCTTTTAGGCAACTTCATTAGGCCCCTTTTAGGCAACTTTGGGAACTGGTTTGCCTTTAGAACAAATGGAAGTGACCATTTCCCAACTAACAAAAAGATCTTTTGGAAGTCATTTGGAGGTTAGTTTAGGTTAAGGATCCTTTTCTCCCATAAAAGCAGTCATTAAGAATACAGCTATGCAGGACCAGCAGTTGGCATAATAGCTATGTTGCTGGACTCCCATGTAGTCGACCACGGTTCAAGTTCCAGACCCGGTGGCTTAAACTCACACCAGGTGTGTGTGCTTGTGTGCCCAAGATCCTGAGAGGAGAATGGAGGAGAAGGGATTGTGGCGTGGCCATCCCCCTGGGGGGTGATTTCTCACTTTTTGTCTCTCTGTCTCTCTCTGTCTCTCCAATGAGTGGAAACACCCTGTAGCAAAAACCTCTAAAAAAAAAAAAAAAAGAATACAACTATTATGTGGGCGAAATGGCCCTTTATGGACCAGTCTAGAAGCCCAATAGTTGCTTAAAATTATTTCTGTAGGGATGGTAGGTTGGGAGTCGATATCAGGATGTTGGCCAAGATAACTGGTTTCTACCTCAGAAAGAAAAATACTCCTAAAGGAGAATCCCTGTGCACTATTTGTGGGAACATAAATTGGTCCAGCCATTATGAAAAACAGTATGGAAGTGCATCAGAACATTAAAAATAGAACTATTAGGCCAGCAGGTGGCATGGTGGCTAAGGTGACTGGACTTCCACATGGCTGACCATGGTTTAAGACCCAGACCTGGTGGCTTGCTTTCTCACTTTCCCCCTCCCTCTCTCACCCTGTCCCTTTCTGGTCAAATTAAAATAATAAATAAATAAAGTTAAATAATTCTTAAAAAGAAAGAGATTTCTGTTAAAAAAAAAAAAGAACTACATATGATATAGCAATCCTACTGTGTATGTATCCAGAAGATATGAAATTAGCATGTTGGGGCCAGTAGATGGGGTGGAAGTTAAGGCGACTAGATCCCACATAAATGCCTCTGCAGTTCGTGTCCTGGACCCAGCAGCTTAAATACACTGGGTGCATGTGTGTGCATGTCCACATATGTGTGCGTGCCCAAAATCCTGAGAGAAAATTGGAAGAGAAAAAATTGTGGTGTGTCCATCTGGGGCTGGCGGATGCTTTCTTACTTCCCTTTTCTCTCTGTCTCTCTGGTGAGTACATGTGCCCTATAACAAAATTAAAAAAAAATAAATTGGCATATCAAGAGTTTGTACTTCCATGTTCATGGTGGTATTAATTCACAATAGCCAAGATATGGAACCAACCTAAGTGTCCATTGATGCATGAATGGATAAAGAAATATGATTGATGGGGGCCAGCAGCTGGCATGGTAGTTAAGGTGCATGGCTGATCATGGTAGTTAAGGTGCATGGCTGATCATGGTTTGAGTCCTGGACCTGGCTTGCTTTCTCACTTTTTCTCTCTGGTCAAAATGAAAATAAATGAATGAATAAATAAAATAAATAATTCTTTTAAAATGAAACATGATTTATGTATATAATGAACTATTGTTCAACCTTTAAAAAGAAGGAAGTCCTTCCATTTGCAACAACATAGATGAACCTGGAGGGCATTATATTAAGTGTAAAAAGACAGACATGGCAAGATAAATGCCTCATGATCTTACTTGTATATGGAATCTAAAAAAGTTAAACTCAAGGGGCCGGCAGGTGGCATGGTGGTTAAGGATGCTAGACTCCCACATGGCCGACTGTGGTTGGAGTCCCAGACCTGGCGTCTTGCTTTCTCATTCTCTTTCTCTCTCTCTCTCTCTCTCACTCTGATCGTCTCTGGTCCAATTAAAATATATAAATAAATAAATTTTTTTTTTGAGAGGTTCTTACTATAGGGCGCGTGCATTCACCAGAAAGACAGAAAGTGAGAAATCACCCCCCCGGGGGGATGGCCACGCCGCAATCCCTTCTCCTCCATTCTCCTCTCCGGATCTTGGGCACCCACGCACACGCGCCTGGCGTGAGTTAAGTCACTGGGTCTGGGACTTGAACCACGGTCGACTACGTGGGAGTCCAGCCACATAGCCATTACACCAACTGCTGGTCCCAAATAAAGTAATTCTTTTTTTTTTTTTTTAAAGCCAAACTCAAGAAAACAGAGAGTAGTATGATGGTTACCAGAGATGAGGATGGGATGTGGTGGGGGAAATGCAGAGATATTGGTCAAGAGATGTAAGCTTGCAGTTATAAGCAGAATACGTTCTAGGACCTGATGTACAGCATGGGGACTATAGTTAACAATAATGTACTATGTACTTGAAATTTGGCAAGATCTCTGACACATACACACACAGCTGTACATACAGATGTGCACAAAGGTACTTGTGAGGTGAGGGATATGTTAGCTCGCTTGTCACGCACCTTGAATAGATAAAATTTTTGTCAATTATACCTCAACAAAGTTACAAAAAAGGAAAGAAAAAAATCTCCTTCCTGGCATGGTGGCCACTGTGTACGACTAGGGCAACTTTTCCTCCCAGTCCTCCCCCTTAACCTAGTCTCTGTTTTGAAAGGAGACAGCAAGTTGTGGAGTGAGCGACCATTAGTGAATCACTAGAGTAGGTCCGTAATGTTGACAATAAACGAGGGACAAAATAAGGACTTCAAAGCTAATGTATTTTAAGGCTTTTGTACCTTGAGCTCAAAGAGAACTGCCTTAGCACTAGGTATTTCAACCACTTGAAAGATTTTTATGTTTTTTTTTTGTTTGTTTGGTTGGTTTTTTTTTTTTTTTTTTTTTTTTTTGCACTAGCACTAAGTGAATGCTAGTGGAAAGAGAAGACTAAAAAGAAAAAAGTCACTGTACATTTGGAGCCCGTCCACTTTGGAGCCTGTTCACTTCAGTGCACTCCTAAATGCAATATGAGGGAACTTCAAAAAGTTTGTGGAAAAAATGGAATTAAAGTAAAAGTTTATTTTGGTGCAAAAAAAAAAAGAATGTGTAGGGTTTTTTTTTTTTTAAACGGTATACATTTTTTAAAGAAACAATGATTTAACTTTATTTATTTATTTTAATTTGACCAGAGAGGGACGGGGAGAGAGAGAGAGTGAGAGGAGGCCACCAGGTCCGGGACTCCAGCGCCCTTGACCACCGCCCCCTACCGGCCCCTTTGTAGTATTCATTTTCCACAAAGTGTTTGAATGCGCCTCTTATATTACAAATGAGCTGGCAGCTCAATTCCACTTGCCATTTAGTTGGGAATTCAAGAGGTAGACTGGTGAAGCAACCAACTACATGGGCAGGATAGGAGCACATTTGCCGTAATGCTAACAGTGCTGCCAACTAGAACTTTTTGCCACAATGGACTGTTCTTGATCTGTGCCATCCAATAGGGTAACCACTAGGCACAGAGGGCTATGGACCACTTGAAATGTGGCTAGTACAGCCAAGAGACTGAATTTTAAATTAATAGTCACATGTGTCTAGTGATCACGGTGATGGACAGTGCTGGTGGACCGTAGATACTTCAGAGTCAGGAGAAAATACTGTGAGCTAGAGTAAAAGTGGAAGATGGTCAAAGACTTGAAGATGTCATAGAAAGGAGAGGAGGCATTTGCTGGGCTGGGATGTCCAACATTTGGGTATAAAACAGGGAGCAGCTTCACCGAAACAGAGGGCTTCTGTAAGGATGGGGAGATCAGGGAGACTGGTGCAGATTTGTGGAAGTCCATGAAAGTTAGTTCTGAAGGTAAAAAGGAGTCAAAAAGATAATACAGGGCAACTGGGACATACTATGTGTGTACTGTATCGGTATGGAAGGCTTTCGGAAGGTTTGACCGGTGTGAGAGCTTGAGGGATATGAAGGGAGGAACAACTCCATGAAGGGCATGTGATTGAGTGTTAAGGCGGCTGCAGTCTGTGAGTTACGGAGCTGGAGTTGAGAAGCAGTTGCAGTAGAAAGCCTAGGCTGGCAGAGTGATTTTATAGACAGCCAGATCCCACATGGCCAACTGCCTGGTTCAAATCTAGGACCAGGCGGCTTGAAAAACACCTTGGGCACATGTGAATCCATGCTCAAAAGCATATTCATGTCACTCTATGTCTCCTACACATTCCTGCTCTCTTTCTGACCGTGGGTGGACTCTTCAGCATGACCACCAAGGACTTTTATGATCTGAAGCCAGTGTGCCCTCTTTATTCTTCATACCTGGCTTTCTACCCAAGCATAGGTACCTTCTTTCAAAAACAAAATCTCAAATAGAGTGTTTAATTGAATAGCATTAAAGAATAATCGATCCTGAGTGGATAGTATGTTAATCCCAGGAACTAAATCGATTAACACATTTTTCTAGTCTGTTCTGTTGCTAATAACAGAGTTACCTAAGTCTGGGTAATTTTCAAAGAATAGGGGTTTATTCAGCCCACACTTTGGAGGTTCAAGGTTCAGGGTCATATGTGATGAGGGTTTTCTTGTTGGCAGAGTCCCTAGGAGGCACAAGGCCACCATCCCATCCATATCGCATGGTGAGAGGGCAGAGTGTACAGAGCAGAGCGTGGCTCTGTCTCATTCTCTCTTCTTATAAACCCACTGGGACTCACTCAATCATAGGGGCCCCACCCTGATGCCTGACCCCTTCCCAAAGGCCCTACCTTCCAACACCATAGTCAGATTAGTCACGTTAAGTCTCTGCTTTCTCAACACTGTTACAATGGCTCACCAAATGTTAACACAAGAATATTTGGAGGAGGCATTCAAACCATAGCACACATTATATAGTTTGAACAGAAGAGAGAAACCTCATATCATATAGAAGCTTATAGGCAGGCTACAACGACTAAACCCTTGTGCTTACAATCTTGTAGCAAACCAGGAAGAGAATGGTACTGCTCAAATAAGAGAAAGAATGTCTTCAATAAACCACAGCTAACAGTAAACTTAATGGTAAAATAGTAGGGGATGCCTAGTAAAGCCAGTAACAGGGGGCCAGACAGTGGTGTAATGGTAAAATGCAATGCTCTGTGAGGCAATTCCACATGGGAAGGTTCCTGTCTCAATTCCAGAGACTTCCCTGAGTATGCTAGGCACATGCTTTACCCATAATCTGAGGCTGGCTGAGACCTGGGAGTGGGTTATGGCATCAAGACCCTGTTGAGGGTGCTGTCTCTCTGTCTCTGTCTCTCACTCATGGAAGAAATAAACCCAGCAACAAATAAAAAATGTGTACTACCATGATTAATACAGTTCTTAAATTAGATTACCTGATGCTGTCTGAAGAGTGAAGCTGGCTTTCTCTTGCCTGCTTGTGGAGCTATGTAAATCCATACAGCCTTTTGGGAAATCAATTAGGTAATGTGTTTCACAAACCATCCAAATATCCATACCCTCTCACTCAGACATCTACTTCTCAGAAATTCTCCTAGGAAAATCTGAACTGTTTCTAGAAATATGAATAAATTCTCATCATAACATTTAGAAGAATCAGAAATGACAAAAATTTAAATGTGCCACAATTGGGAAATAGTTAAGACTATTATGGGATATCCCTGCAGTGGAATATAATTAGTCAGAAATATTTAAGGGTTTTGATACTGTGAGAATGCTCTTGTGTTGAATTAGAATGATACAAGTTGTATTTAAACATTCCCTCAATTCTGTATAAAGATCTCTTTTGTTTCTTGTGGAAGAATTAGAAATCTCATTTCTTTTTTTCTGGTTAAGTTTCTAAATGCTTGATGTGGCCTTCAGTGAGTTTCATTTTATTATTTGGAGACACTTCCATAATTATGTCCTTTCCTCCCAAATCTGCACAGTTAATACCCCTCTCAAAAATAGATATCCTGATTATTCCAAATAAGAGAGTACAAAAAAGTTGAAAACAAGATTTTATTGCATATATATATATATATACACACACAGACACATACGTAAATATATAAATTACTAAAGGGCGTAGGGACTCACCAGAGAAAGATGGAGCAGGAGGGAGAGGGGGAGAAAGCACTCCCCGGTGAGGCATGGACATACTGCAATCCCTTTTCCTCTATTTCTCTATTCTGTCAGGATTTTGGGCCCACGCATACACACACACACACACACACACACACACCTGGCATGTTTTTCAAGCTGCCAGGGTCAGAATTCAATCGGCAGTCAGCCATGTCTGCCACAAGGCCAGCCCAAAACAAGATTTTTAAAATGTTCTCTTTTATTGAAAATTTCTACTTCTTTTTTTCCCCCTTCAAAGTCTATTTATCGTATTTCCTCTGAGAGAGAGAAAGTCACCTCCAACCAGGTCTGTGATCCACCCCCAGCCTCAGCCAGCTCAGATCACAGTTGCATGTGCATACCCACATGCAAGACCTCAGGGCAGGAACCTGGGTACTTCTTATATGGGTCCAGTATCACAGAGGGTAGTGTTACCACTGTACCACCTCTGCTGGCCCCATTTATTCATTTTTCTTTTCAATAATTATTTTATGGGGAACCAGCAGTTAGCGTAATGGCTATGTCGCTGGACTCCCACGTAGTCGACCGTGGTTCGCGTCTCGGACCCGGTGGCTTACAACTCACGCCGGGCGCGTGTGTGTGCGTGCCCAAGATCCCAAGAGGAGAATGGAGGAGAAGGGATTGCGGCGTGACCATCCCCCCTGGGGGGTGATTTCTCGCTTTCTGTCTCTAATGTCTCTCTCTGTCTGTCTGGCGAGCGCACGCGCCCTATAGCGAAAATCTCTCCAAAAAAAAAAAAATTATTTTATTTAACTTTATTTATTTATTTATTTTAAAAATTTGATCAGAAAGGGACAGAGTGAGAGAACGAGAGAGAGAGAAAGTGAGAAAGCAAGCCGCCAGGTTTGGGACTTGAACTGTGGTTAGCCATCTGGGAGTCCAGTGCCCTTAACCACTATGCCACCTGCCAGCCCTCCCCATTTATTTTTTTTTGATAGGGCACGTATCATATGCTTTGAAAGTCAAAATGTGTAATGAGATAGCAAGTGAAAAGAGGCTCTCCAATCCTCACCCTGCATCTTCCCAGTACTCTCCTACTGTGTAAGCCACTCACAGTAGTTCCCAGTGGTGTATATGCAGAGATTTTATTTTATTTTATTTTATTTTATTTTATTTTATTTTATTTTATTTTATTTTATTTTATTTTATTTATTTTTAGTGTATGATCACGCAAATTTGAACATATGTCCTTACCCTGTTCTGCCCTCCGAGCCACAGCCCCACCATGTTATAGATTCTTCCAGCAACCAAGATTTCCCTCTTTGAGATCCCAGCCCCCAGAGGTGAGTCAGGCCATGAACAGGCCCCTTTTCTTTTAGGCAGCCCCCTGCCCATTCTCTAGACAGATGAAGTGGGAGTGTGGGTGGGCACCCTGCCACCCGCCTCAGAGGACTTTCAAACTGCTGCAGAAATGACAGCAGCCAACCTGACCAACATAACCAGCATGCATTTTAAAGTTCATTAGACTTAAAGAAATAAGGTTGAAGACAGCTTTGTAGGCAGCGATTCTCAGCTCGAGAGTGGGGTCAGATGGCGGACTCTTTGCAAGGCTTGTACAGTTTGAAAAACATTTGTTATTATCGTTTTCTCTATTTTAAACATTTTTAAAAAGAATTATTTATTTATTATTATTATTATTTTATAACACGAATTTTGCCAGAGAGAGAGAGAGAGAGAGAGAGAGAGAGGAAGCAAGCCACCAGGTCTGGGACTCAAACCGTGGTTAGCCATGTGGGAATTCCAGCACTTTAACCACCACTCCACCTGCTGGCCCCCCTTTTCTCTATTTTAAAGTGGAAATGATTCCACATATTCTATGAAGTACAGAAAAGTAAGTGTGGCAATTCTGATTTCTAGACCATGAGTTAAAAATAAGAAGATTTAGAGCTGGACAGCGGTGCAGTGATAAAATGTGACACTGCAAGGCCGACCCATGTGGGAAGGTTCTGGGTTTGTATCTGAAGACCTCCCTGAGTACACTAGGCACATGTGTGTCCGTGATCCAGGGCTGGCCAAGGCTAGGTGGATCACTATGTCAAAACCCTGATGGAGGTGATGTCCCTGCCTCTGTTTCTCTCTGTCCCTCTAGCTCATGGAAGAAATTTAATATATATATATAGATATAAGTTTTTTTTTAATAAAGAGATTGAAGGATTGTTCAGAGATATGTGATATTGCTTCTAGGGTGGTTACAATGGGATTTTTGGCAGGGAGGACAATGATGGGGCAAAAGAAATCTTATCCCAGGTCTAAAGCACAGATACACATCCAGTACATAGAGAGGGGCAATCAGAAACAGAATGTTTAGCACATCTCTTTAGGAGGAGATAATGAAAAAACAGTTGAGAGAGTCTGTTCAAAGGAAAAGGGGTACAGTTGTGATGCTTCATGGGCATTTTTGATAGGAGGGGTGTTGTACTGAAGGTAAAGGGGAAATAAAGACCAAGATTTCCGGCATTTCTGTGCTGGGCTGTTTGGGCTGGCCTAGCTGCTGCTGAACTTGAACATTTTAGCCTCTTATCTGGGAAGAAGCAGAAGAAAGTTACCATCCTCTGTGCTCTGGCCCTTCCGTATTCCCGCCCCCTCAGCTGGATCCAACAAGCAGAACTTGAGGATCAGCCATTTTCTCAGATTCCCAGAGCCCATGGCACAGGGTGTCAGAGCTGAGAGGGCCCCATGTTTTCCTGTCACTTTTTATTTCACACATCATGTCCCAGGACTTAGGCAAGTAGACCCGAGGCTACCCCTCAGTAATGAGCAGGACTGGCTCGTAGTTCCGTGTTTCCTCTATTCCCTCCTGGGTCATTCATTTAAAAGGCACAGCAAGTGCTGGGATGTGACTTAAAGCCAAGTGTCAGTTTTTTTGTTTGTTTGTTTGTTTGTTTGTTTGTTTTTTTGAGAAGTTTTTGCCGTAGGGTGTGTGCGCTTGCCAGAAAGACAGAAAGTGAGAAATCACCCCCGAGGGGGGATGGCCATGGCCGCAATCCCTTCTCCTCCATTCTCCTCTTGGGATCTTGGGTACGCATGCACATGCGCCCGGCGTGAGTTTAAGCCACCGGGTCTGGGACTCAAACTACGGTCGACTACATGGGAGTCCAGTGACATGCCATCACACCAAGTGCTGGTCCCCCAAGTGTCTGTGTTTTGCGGTCTGTTTCTCACTAGCTATTGAATGGTGTAAAGTAAGAGTTGAAATTGGGAATGACACACTGGCACTAGTATTTGAGGAGGAGAAGCCAGGAACAGGGTTATTCTGGTGGGAGAGTGGAGGGAGCCAGTTGGTCTGGCACTTCTGGATTCTTTGCAAGTCTCTGACACCAGCTGGGCAGTCCAGGGTGGGGGGGGAGAGAGAAGGAGGGAGGGAGAGAGAGAAAGAGAGAGAGACAGCACCCCAACAAGGTCTTCACACCATGATCTACCCCTAGCCTTAGCCGTCCCGAATCAGAGGCATGGACGCGGACGCGTGCACAAGACCTCAGGAGATGAACCCTGAACCCTCTCCCATGTGGGTCCAGCATCTCAGGGTGTCTGTGTCACTGCTGTGCCACTGACTGGCCCCATTTTTTTTTCAATCTATAAAGTTAGATGACCCAGACTAAGATTACTTTCAAATCTGTTAAATTATGAGGGTCAGTACTCAACAAGGTGAGACACGTTTAAGAATTTCTTTATTAGCAATAAAGAAATGAATATAATCGCAAAGAATTAAACCAGAGCCCCTGGGGATTCCATGTAGGCTAAGATCACATGCTCTTCTTTCAGGACTCAGGAAACCGGTTTGTTTTCTTTACTTGGATTTTTCATTAACAAACACTTGGAATTCTTCGAAGCTTATTTCTCCATCTCCATTCTTGTCCAGTTCTTTAAAGAGAGCATCCAGACTGCTAGGCTCCTGGTTGTAGACAAAAGGATGGGAGAGAAAAAATGAATCAAATATTGTTATGCAGGGACGAGCAGGTACAGTGGTGGTTAAGGCACTGGACTCCCACATGGCCAACTGTGGTTCAAGTTCCAGACCTGGTAGCTTGCTTTCTCACTTTCTCTCTCTGGTGAGTTCACATGCCCTACAGCAAATTAAATAATAATAAGTAAAATTAAATAATTCTTTAAAATATATATATGTATATATTGCTATACATTCTCCCAAACTGGAAGCAGTAGGCCTGCATTCCAGAAAAGCAGCCTGAGTTTTCGGTCATGTGCTAGTAATAGCCAGAGGTACACAAACCAGCTTTAGCTGGCCGCCAGCCAGCACTGCACGGAAGCCTTTAGGGAGCCCGTGTAGTCCCCCCAACCATCCTGTCGGGGAGATCTTTTACAAGTGAGGGAACGGAGGCACAGAGACAGCCAGTAACTTGTTCTGGGCCTGCCACTGGTTAGCAGAGAGCTTGGGATTCAAACATTGACAACAGCTCAACCCCTTAAACAAGCCACCACCCCAGTTTTTACTAAACCCTGGGCTATGTATACAGTGCACCTTTGGGCTATGTAAGATAATGTTGGATAAGTGGTTCCCACACTTCAGCGTGCATCAGAGTCTCCCAATGGCTTGCTGACTTCGGAAAATGTAGCTTATTGGCCCCACTTCCAGAGTTTCTGATTTGCTAGGCCTGAGCCAGGGCTGGAGAATCTATTTCCTACAGATTTCCAAGTGGTGCACCCAGGTGGAGAACCACTGCTTGAGATGTCTCATGAATTTGTGTTTTTGACTACTGATATTCCTGTAGTGTATTTTTTTTTAAGAATTATATTTTTTAAAGAATTATTTTATTTGACTTTATTTATTTTAATTTGATGAGAGAGAGAGAAGGAAAGTGAGAAAGCAAGCCACCAAGTCTGGGACTCAAACCACGGTCAGCCATGTGGGAGTCCAACGCCCTCATCCACCATGCCACCTGCTGGCCTCTCCTGTAGTGTCTTGAGCAGACTTAGTTTTTGTCTCTGTCGTAAAACTCAAATCATACAGCCATTACTGCTTGGACTTTTAGTTAGGAGTTTATCTATGGCAAAAGAGTACTTAGGAAACCTATTGAAATAACAATTTAGCTTAAGTCAGTTTCAGATTTGACTAGTTCTCTTTATATAGATTTGTGGTTAAAAACTACATCATGTTAAATTTACCATCTTAACCATTTTTAAAAAGAATTATTTATTTAATTTTATTTATTATTATTATTATTTTAAAATTTGCTATAGGGCATGTGCACTCACCAGAGAGAGAAAGTGATAAAGCAAACTGCCAGGTCCAGGACTCGAACCCTGGTTGATCATGTGGGAGCCCAGTGCTTTAACCACCATGTCATCTGCTGGCCCACCATTTTTTAAATTATAGTGTTAAATATATTCATATTATCCTGTAACAGATCTCTCCAGAAAGATATATTTATTTATACCCTAAGATTTCCACACACTTAGCTATAATCACAAGACCAAACTGTAAGTTAGTTATTCAACATCTGTTTTATAAATACAGAACAGTTTTCTTGAAGCATTTGCTAGACTCTAAACCACACAAGGTGATGAGGTAAACTGGAAAACATTGGCTGTCTCTGAGCCTCGGTTTCCTCACCTGTGAAAGATCTCCCCCGCAGGGTGGGTGGGAGCATTACATAGGCTAATCCTTATGAAAATATAATCAGATACATGTAAGTCCGCTTTTGTAAGTGCACATTCAAAACTTCCTATTAGTCTTCCTACCTTTTCCCAAATTATGAAAGTCTTAGGTGCTTTTTAAAAACAATTTGAGTAGATTGTAATCTAACAGAGAAACCTAGGCAATTTTTTTTTCTTTTTGGAAATATATAAAGGTTTTAAAAATGTTAATATTTCTCAAAAACTCTCATTTTCATTTTTAGGTTAAAAATATATTTTTCTGCTAATGCCTTTAACATTAACAGTTATTTTATATTTCAACTATAAGAAAACGAAGAGATATCGGATAGATGGTCATTGAATTCAGCTTTTTTCTTTCTAGTAAAAAATTTTTCCAATTGCCATATTGGTAGAAGAGATATTCCTGGTTAAAACTTGGAAAGCATGGATATTTGAAACAAATGCTTTCTTGTGAAGTTGAGTAGAACAGTTCATTCAGTGCCTGCATAGTTGCTTCCATTTGGAAGATCCTTTTTAGTTGCAAAATGACAAAGACTTGACCGAAACTTTATTCAGGCTCCTCTGAGCCTTTCACTTGAGTAGGTCTGACCTTGGGCTTCCATCTCTGCCCTTGCAGAATCCAGTTTGAACAAGAATCCTGCTAAATCAGTTTGGTGATCCCCCCCCAACACCATGTCTGACCACCCTTGATATTTTATCACTGTGTTCAGCAATAATCCTATCGAAATAATTTTAGCAAAACCTCTTATCCTTTGTTTCCTTAGTAAATTTCCGTCCATTGACCCCCACCCTGCTTCTTGGTTGTAAGCCCCCACCTGTCCTTTTTAGAGCTGGAGTCCAGCTCAGCGACTTTCCATCACTGCATGAGGAAGACCCCATGGCGTGGTCCTTATACCTGTTGCCTTGGCCCTCTTACCCTCTTTAACAAGCGTCCTGAATAACTTTTCTCTTTAACAAAAGGAAAGAATGTGTGTGTGTGTGTGTGTGTGTGTAGCCGGGTGAAGAGGATAAGCCTTTCCCTACTCCCAGTTGCCCCTCATAGTTGTGTTTTTCATTTTGACAACACTGGAAAGGTTTTGATGTGAAACTGTAGCCAGAGAGATTTAGTCCTTCCTGAAAGTTGTTTAGAAATGCATGGTTGCCTCATTAACACAAATTTAAATGCTTAACAAATTAACACAAATGTAAATGCTTTTGAAATATAAATGGATACCAGCAGGGCAATTTGTCAGCGCTGAGAGGGCTTTCTTAACAGACTGCCAAGCAGGTGTTCGTCTTGTGGAGGGATCCACAGACAAAAATGCAGCCCATCCAAGGCCAGCTAACCTTATTTTGCAGTCCTTTTTATTTTTCTAAAGCCCGGCCCAGAGATGCTGAGTCCAGGCTGAAGGCTTTAGTGGGTTTGCTCGGCAACTTGCGGGTGTTCTAGGTGCAGTTTGGCCTAAGGCATAAGGCACTTCATTTACGGAGGCCAGTGCTGGGGAGGTCTGTGCTGGCACTGTGGGAGGTCTGAAGCTGGGCCCTTGCTGTCTGGGAGCTAGCCCCTGAAAAGTGGCTGAGGGGACTAAAGCCCATATTCATATGCCTTCCCTCTAGCACTCTGCACCCGCTGAGCTCTGAATAGTATCAGGGGGTGCCTGGGGTCTGTTCTCCCACCCTCCCCTCTCCCACCATCAAAGGCCCTGCCTAACTGGTTTTGCAGGTGTGCACTCACTTTGAGTAAACTGGGGAATTCGTTCTGAATCAATAGCTTCAGCTCATCCTTTGACAACTGGTCCGGATCACCTTCTTTGGCTGCGTATTTTTCAAAAATGCTCTTCAGTTCTTCAGGAGATTTTTTAGCACACATTTTGCTGTCCTGTAACTTGAGAAGGAAATGAACTTACCAAAAAGTTAATATGGAGTTTTCCTGCCTGCAGAGTTTTGTGACATTGGTCTGTTTCTTTGGCATAGATTGGGGAGAATAAGAAAAAGGTGGGGGGACCAGCAGTTAGCGTAATGGCTATGTAGTCGACCACAGTTCGAGTCCCGGACCCAGTGGCTTAAACTCACGCCGGGTGCGTGTGCGTGCGTGCCCAAGATCCCCCGAGAGGAGAATGGAGGAGAAGGGATTGTGGCGTGGCCATCCCCTCTGGGGGGTGATTTCTCGCTTTCTGTCTCTCTGTCTTTCTCTGTCTTTCTGGCGAGTGCACACGCCTATAGCAAAAACGTCTCCAAACAAAAAAAAAAAGAAAAAGCAAAAGAAAAGAAGAAAGGTGGGGAGGAGAGGATAGAGTCAGGTGGGAATAGCCTCAATAATTGCCAACTTAAAAAAAAATCTTAGTATCTTACATGTTTGTTCTTAGAGCGCATCTGTTAGACACTCTCTGGAGCCAAACTTTTTTTTTTTTTTTTATTTTTTTTGCTATAGGCTGTGTGTACTTAGCAGAGAGAAACAGATAAAGTGATAAAGCACCCCCTGGGGGAGGATGGTCTCACTGCAATCCCTTCTCCAGTCTCCTTTCAGTATTTGGATGCATATGCACGAACACATGTGCCTGGCTGGTTTTTCAAGCCACCGGGTCTGGGATTTGAACCGCAAACCATGCAGTCAGTAATGCAAAATCCAGCCACCCTTACCACTATATTACCGACAGGTCTCCAACATTTTTAAAAATTAATTTATTTCTTCCATGCAAGAGAGGGGCAACCCCAATAGTGTCCTCACGCCATCATCCATCCCCACTCTTGGCCAGCCTGGAGCCAAATATTTTTCTTAGTCATTGATCATAGTGTCTAGCTTCTAAGTTACAGGTAGTATCTTCTTCTTCTTCTTCTTTTTTTTTTTTTTTTTTTTTTGAGAGTTTTTTGCTATAGGGCGTTGTGTGCGCTCGCCAGAGAGACAGAGAGAGACAGAAAGCCGATAAATCACCCCCCAGGGGAGATGGCTACACCGCAATCCCTTCTCCTCCATTCTCCTCTCAGGATCTTGGGCATGCATGCATACGTGCCTGGTGTGAGTTTTAAGCCACCGGGTCCAGGACTCGAACTGCGGTCGACTACGTGGGAGTCCAGTGACATAGCCATACGCTAACTGCTGGTCCCAGTTACAGGTAGTATCTTTAGGCGACACAAACCCCAGTTCTCTCGGGACCCCTAGCTTTCACACCATTCTGAAAGGAAGCAGAGTGAATGCAAATAGAAGGAGCTCTAGGCAGTAGGGAAACACACTGACCTGGGCGCCCAGCAGAGAGGCAGCTAGAAGAATCCAACAGGAGCCTGAGGAGCTGGGCAGGAGCACACGCCTTTTATAGTCTTTGCAGACACACCGCCCGATGATGAAATTTTCCTTTTGTTTGCCATTTAAGGGTAATTATTAATGGTTTTTGAAACCCAAGCTTAAGACTGCATGAACCTCATAATTAAGGGCAAGATCCAATCAAGAGCTACCTCAACACTTGCTTGGTGGTTCAGAGTCCTTGAGAGTGAGCTTGGATTTTTCCCTGCTTCGATTCTATTTCCCTTCCAACGTGGAGTTATGATATTTGCTCACAGGTCACATTTCTGAAAACTAAAGAGGAAGGGCTATTTTCCATTCAGTTGCATATTTAGGCTTGAAAAAATAACTATGTTCAGGAAAAAGCACTATTGCAGAAGGACAATATTACATAGTTAAAAAAATTACAATATGGGCATTGACGTCCTTTTGCTGTACATTCTAGGTGCTTAAATATCTGTCTGCATGAATGAATGAAGCAGATGGAGGGAGGGAGAAGGTACACAACAATTTGTGGTTTTATTTGTCCAAGTAAGATTCCTGTGGAACATGATGAGATCTCATCTCTTTTTCTTTCTCAACCTGTTTCCTCACCTAATCTAATGTGATAAGCATTTTATTCTAGAAACTTGTGGAAAATACACTGGACTCATTTCTGTTGGATTGCAAATACCTCAAATTTTGGGGAACTCTTGTGATTTAAATTGGAGACTAATCGATTTCACTGGAAAGAGTTCCAAGATATAGTTAGAACATTGGGGGGGGGGCGGGGGACATTGATTAAATGTGGACTGTAACTCACAGGCAGGGGTTTCAGATCGACTTCGAAAGCACTTAGCAGCTTGTAAATGCTTGCACGCTTGTCGACCTTTCTCTGACCCTGCATTATATCACCTACAAATTGAGGTGATTTCTCCCTGATGCTTTTCAGCTCTGAAATTCTCAGACCTTATTTATATTTGAAAACTTCTAGAGTTTCTCAAAAGCTTCCTACCAGTCCTGGGGGTTTATGGTTCCATGTGTTTTCACTGTTCGCTGTATGTTGCTCTTTTTTTTTTTTTTTTTTAAAGAGAGGTTTTTGCTATAGGGTGTATGCACTCGCCATAGAGACAGAGAGTGTTAAATCATCCTTTGGGGGGATGACTACACCACAATCCCGTCTCCATTCTCCTCTCAGGATTTTGGGCATGTACGCACACACACTTGGCGTGAGTTTTAAGCTGCCGAGTCTGGGACTCGAACCGTGGTCGACTGAGCGTCCCATGCAGTGACATAACCATTACGCCATCTGCTGGTCCTTGTTCTTGTTTTTATTATAAATGATTTGACTTTAGTATGCACCAGTACAGATTATGTATTAACTCACTGGATAAAGGCAGGTATTTTGTTGTTAGTTGTAAGATTTTTACACAAAAATGTTCTGATTTTCGCACTGCATTTTTACATTAAATTTTTTTTTTTTTTTTCGTGGAGAGGTTTTTGCTATAGGGCGCATGCACTTGCCAGACAGACAGAGAGAAATAGAGAGACAGAAAGCGAGAAATCACCCGCAGGGGGGATGGCCACGCCGCAATCCCTTCTCCTCCATTCTACTCTCAGGATCTTGGGCATGCACGCACACGTGCCCGGTGTGAGTTTTAAGTCATGGGGTCTGGGACGCGAACCGTGGTCGACTACATGGGAGTCCAGCGATATAGCCATTACGCTAACTGCTGGTCCCACATTTTTAAAATTGTGACAGAGGGTGTGGGTACTTGTTGTGGGTAGAGAGTGTGGGGTGAGAGGGGGAGTGAGAAAGCACCCCCTGGGGGGATGGCCATTCTGCAATCCCTTCTCCATTTCTCCTTTCACAATTTTGGGCACACATGCACTTACACCAGGTGTGTTTTTCAAGTCACAGTGTTTGGGACTGGAACGGCGCAGTCAGCCATGTGGAATTCAGTTGCCTTAGTCACCATGCCACTGGCTGGCCCAGCAATGCTTTTTTTTGAGAGGTTTTTGCTATAGGGCACATGCCCTTGCCAGAAAGACAGAGAGAGACGGGGGGATGGCACGCCTCAATCCCTTCTCCTCCATTCTCCTCTCGGGATCTTGGGCATGCAGGCACATGCGCCTGGCGTGAGTTTAAGCCACTGGGTCCAGGACTCGAACCGCTGTAGACTACATGGGAGTTCAGTGACATAGCCATTACACTAACTGCTGGTACCCAGCAATGCTTTTTAATTTGGAGTTTAGAGGCCTCGTCTCAGTAGTGAAGGTGGTGATATACTGAACTGCACTGCTGGGAGCTGCAGGATGGACTGTGGGTTTGGATCCCAAGTCAGCCTGAAAACATGTGGGGTTGCACGCTTGTATGCCCAAGATCCTGACAAGCTGGAGGGCTGTGATGATGGTGGAGGGGATCACAACAAGAGGAAACCCTGTTAAGGATGCCTTCCATTTCTTTTAAACATGTGCACACGTGCTCTCTCTCATGAATAAAGTAAATAAACTATTAAAAATGATATTTTAGGGGCAAGCAGGTGGTGTGGTGGTTATGGCACTGTATTCCCACATGGCTGACCATGGTTCGAGTCTTGGACCAGGCAGCTTGAAAATCATGCTGGGCGGCGCGTGTGTGTGCACCCCAAATCCCAGGAGGAGAGTGGAGGAGAAGGGCATACAGTGTGGCCATCCCCCATGGGGTTGATTTTTCACTTTCCCTCTCTCTGTCTCTCTCTGGCAAGTGCAGATAGATGCCTTATGGCAAAAGGAAAAAAAAAAAAGCCTAATAAAGAAATAAGTGAAATTATAGAATAAAACTTAAAAAAAGATTTTAGAAATTTTTCATTGTTTTTACATGTAGGTTTTTAAAGAGAAAGTAGACTTTTTTATTAAAATTTTTTTTCAATGAATTATTTAACTTTATTTTTTTTTTCCAGTTTGATCAGACAGAGAGCAGAGAGGGAAAGTGAGAAAGCAAGCCACCATGTCCAGGACTTGAACCATGGTCAACCATGTAGGAGTCCTGGGCCTTTAACCACCATGCCACCTGCCGGCCCTGGAAGTAAGCTGTTAAGAATGATTATAACATGACTTATCTTTTCTAACATCTTTTAAATTTAATTTCATTATTATGAAATATACATCATTTTATATTATATTTATATTACGACTATACATCATTTGGCTTGTAAAGAGAATTTACACAGCATGAAATATACCTCAGACCAGTCCAGTTGAGAATACTATATGCGATGTCATCGATAGGTAATAAACCATTACTGTGTCCCACAAATGTCTTCTTGCCTTTCTATTTTTTTTCCCCTAATTTCCTTCCCTATACTCTTCCCCTCTCCCACCCTCCTTCCACACTGTCTCCAATGTCCATAACTATTTTCAATGCTTTCGTGCTGTCCAATCATTCAGTCTCTACCATCCAATATCTTTTAACAAACATTTCAAATCTTCAGGAAAGTGGCAAGAAGAGTACAATGAACACCTTTCAACCAGTTGCACCATTTCTACATTTGCTTTCTCTTCCTATTGGGACCCCCTCCTCATCATTGTGAACATCCACTTTCTTTCCCCTTAAATATCTTAGCATTTGTCTCCTAAGGACAGAGACATTCTCCTACATAATCACAATGCCATTGTCACAGGCCATATTCAAATCTCCCCAGTTGTTGAAATAGCACCTTGGGACTGACAGGTGGCATGGTGGTTAAAGGTGTTGGATTCCCACATGGCTGACCACGGTTTGAGTCCTGGACCTGGCGGCTTGCTTTCTCTTTCTCTCGCTCTCTCTCTGTCTCTCTCTAGTCAAATTAAAAAATAATAAAAACAAATGGAATTAAATAATTCTTTAAGAAATAGCATCTTAAACATCTATTCTCTCAAATTACCCCTTGTGAGCTAAACTTGATAGTTATTATATTTCTTGATTCTATTTTGAAGAAATGATTTTAATAACTATATAATTTTTTAAAAGAATTATTGAATTTAATTAATTGATTAATTTAATTTGACCAGAGAGGGGCAGAGTGAGAGAGCACGAGAGAGACGGAAAGTGAGAAAGCAAGCCACCAGGTTCAGGATGCTTACCGTGGTTGGCCCTGTGGGAGTCTAGTGCCCTTAACCACCACACCACCTGCCAGCTCCAATAATTGTATATAATTTTAATGATGTATTCTGCGACAGATAGCAGTCTGTGTAACGTATGACGTATGTGGTATATATGACAATTGTGCACATGTAGAAATTATCTCTTAGAAAAACTATTGGAGTAGAGTTGGCTAATGGCTTTTTTTACTACAAATCTCCCATTTCAAGGGAAGACCATTGATTAAAAATAAACTCAGTGCTGCTTGTTGTCAGAACTTATGCTTCTAGCAAATGCTACAAGAACTTGCAAAACCTTTGGGTCTTCTCAAATTTTTGCTTGATCACCTCCGTCAATCACATCTTGTATCTCTTTATTTTTCTCTTTACTGATAGACTCAAAAAGCGTGAGTGTAAGTCTGTGGTCAGAAACATGAAATCCACCAATATCTCATGAAACATTAACTAAAAATATATGGAGACAAGTGATAAACTCAGGGTGTGTTCACTGGAGTTCATTTGAAACTAGAGAAAGGGGAAAAAATATCATGCACAAGGCTGGTAATGGAAAAATGGAGAGACAAAGGTTATTTATCACCTTGCTGTTCAATTGCTTGATCTTTGGACAGACTTAATTTTTTTCCAGGAAAGCCAAGACTCACTTATTTTAAAAGCTGCCCTACGGGCACCATAGCCTTCCATGGCTGGGTTATTCTGCTCGAGGTCGACAGTATAGAGTGCCTCTAAAAGCACCTTTAGGAAGAAGGTATGTTGTTAAGAGCTGGTTCCTGCAAAACAAAATGAATGTGAAATGCTATCCCTGGGTTTTTGTTATCTTTGATCCTGAAATTTAAAAGAGACTTTGAATATTAAAATGTAGCTGTCCCCTTTACCTGTTCCCTTTCCTAAAGCCTGTCTTTCCTGGACCTTCAGACCGTTTCCTTTCTTTCCTGCTTCCAGCCTTTGCATGGGCTGTACTCACCCTCAGTGGTTCTGTTCTCAGAGGCCTCTTTATTACAGCCTGTGCTTATTGAGGGCTCATTTTTTTTTTTTTTTTTTTTACCCTGGGCAGTGTGCTGCACTAAGTACCTGATTCCCACGATCTCATGAAATCCTTGCAGCAACTGTATAAGGTGGACGCTGTTGTTACCCTGTCCAAGGACCTGCCCAAGGTCATGTCACTGGTTAGTAATAGAGCTGGGATTCAAGTGCAGGCCCAGACTGCACCTTCAACCCCTATGCCACGTGTCCCTTGAGGAATAGGGCTTCTCTGAGGAGAATTGTTCTGTGTTGGTGTGAGGTCCAGAGGCAGGACTTAGAACTTAAACCTAGAGGCATAAGAATATTCTTTTTCTGATGAAAATGATCTATTAGGTTGTTGGGAAAATCATGATGTATTTTTCTATGCAAAAATGCGTCATGGCTTTCCTGACTACCCAATGGGACTTTGTTTTGCTCCATTTTGAACTGCTGTTAACAAGCTACCCAAGACTGGGTAATTTATAAAGAAAAGAAATTTATTTCCTCACAGTTCTAGAGGCTGGGAAGTCTGAATCAGGTGACATCATCTGGCGAGGGCCCCCTTGCTGTGTCGTAACATAATGGAAGGCATCATGTGGGCAAGGGAGGGAGAAGGGGCTGAGCTCATTCTTCATAAGGAACTCACTCCTGAAATAACAGCACTAATTTATTCATGAAGGCAAAACTCTCATGACCTAATCTCCTCCTAAAGATCCCACCTTTCAGAACTGTTGCACTGGGGATAATATTTGTAACACATGAATTTTGGGGGACATATTAAAATCATAGGAGCATTCTTTTACTGGTGGAAAAAAGAGCAATTTTTTTTCTTTCTCTTTTTTTTTTTTAAGAGGTTTTTGCTACAGGGCATGTGTGCTTGCCAGAAAGACAGAGACAGAGAGACAGGAAGCGAGAAATTGCCCCCTAGGGGGGATGGCCATGCCACAATCCCTTCTCCTCCATTCTCCTCTTGGGATCTTGGGCACACATGCACATGCGCCAGGTGTGAGTTTAAGCCACCAGGTTTGGGACTTGAACCACAGTCAACTACATGGGACTCCAGTGACATAGCCATTACACCAACTGCTGGTCCCAAAAAAGAACAATTTTTTTTTGAGAGGTTTTTGCTATAGGGCACGTGTGCTCACCAGAAAGACAGAGAGAGACAGAGAGACAGAAAATGAGAAATCACCCCCCGGGGGGATGGCCACACCGCAATCCCTTCTCCTCCATTCTCCTCTCGGGATCTTGGGCACGCACGCACACGCACCCAGCGTGAGTTTAAGCCACGGAGTCCGGGACTCAAACCACGGTCGGCTACATGGGAGTCCAGCAACATAGCCATTATGCTAACTGCTGGTCCCAAAAAAGAACAATTTTAAAGACCAGGAAATATGTACATATGAGGGGACTTAAAAAAGTTTGTGAAGGGCCGACCCTGTGACCTAGTAGTTAAGGGAGCTGGATTCCACGTGGCCAGCTGTGGTTTGAATCCTGGCCCTAGCAATTTGGAAAACACTCTGGGCTTGTTCGTATGTGCCCCAAATCCCGAAAGGATGGAGAAATGGAAAAGAAGGGATTGTGGTATGACCACGTTCCACTGGCAGTGTTTTCTTCTTCTCTTTCTCTCTAGAGAGTGCATGTGCTTTCTGGCATTTTTTAAAATAAAAGGTAAAATAAAATTACAAGTTATTTTGGTGTGAAAAATTAAAATCCATGAATTTTTCACAATACATATTTTCTATGAGCTTTTTGAAGACCCTTGGTGCTTATAGAACTACTAAATGCTTTCCTCATTGTAGATTCCATCCAGATACTGCATTGTGATACAGCAGGGCAAGTTAGAAAGCCAAACATGGGAAGTAAAGGTCCTCTTTCAGTGTGGAGGCAAGACTAGGCCCAGCATGTACTTGGCCTCTGAGCAAGGTGTTGCCCCTCCCTTCTTGTCTGCTGCAGTGGCCCACCTATAGAAGTGACCCACCTACAATCATGGGTATCTCAGAGACCTGTTCACCATTCTCAGATCCACTCACCAGTCCCTTAGTCTCCTCTGTTATTTATTTATTTGTTTTGGGACAGGGTCTTGCTAGGTTACCTAGGCTGGCCTTGACCTCTCCATCCTCCTCCCTCAGCCTCCCAGGTAGCTGGGATCACAGGTGTGCACCACTGTACCCTGATATCCCCTGTTCGTTTTTGATCAACTTAAAACTGTGGGGAGATTTAAACAGAGAACACTTGATCTAAACTGACATTGTGCTGAACTGTGATGGAGACAGAGAAGAAAAAGATTGAGGCCTTGTGCTTGATGAGCCTATACTTTAGTGTATGAGAGGAGATGCATTCATAAAATAATGGAAGAAGTAAAAGTTGTTGGCAGGGACTGGCAGGTGGTGTGGTGGTGAAGGGTGCTGGACTCCCACATGGCCGACGACGGTTGGAGTCCTGGACATGGTGGCTTGCTTTCTCACATTCTCTCTCTCTCTTTCCCCCTCTCTGATCAAATTAAAATAAAAATAAAGTTATATAAAATAATTCTTAAAAAAAAAAAAGCTTTTGGGGGAACCAGCAGTTAGCGTAATGGCTATGTTGCTGGACTCCCACGTAGTCGACCGCGGTTCGCGTCCGAACCCGGTGGCTTAAAACACACACCGGGCGCGTGTGCGTGCGTTCCCAAGATCCTGAGAGGAGAATGGAGGAGAAGGGATTGCGGCGTGACCATCCCCCTGGGGGGGTGATTTCTCGCTTTCTGTCTCTCTGTCTCTCTCTCTCGGTCTGGCGAGCGCACGCGCCCTATAGCGAAAACCTCTCCAAAAAAAAAGCTTTTGGTAGGAAAGGACTGTACAGTAGTCTCCCCTTAAGTGCGGTTTTGCTTCCCATAGTTTCAACTACTCAGGGTCGATTGTGGTCCCCAAATAAATGAGTACAGTACAATAAGGCAGTTTGAGAGAGAGCAAGAGACCACATTCACGTAACTTTTATCGCAGTATATTATTCTATTCTCATCGTTCTATTTTATTTTTAGTTATTGTTGTTCACCTCTTCCTGTGCTTCCTTTATAAATTAAACTTTATTATAGATGTCAGGGGAACTGGAGGGTGGCCCTAAAGCATGAGCTGACATGGCATGGTAGGGAAAAGGCAACTTTGGAAAAACAGTGAAGAGACAGCCTGTGTGTAGTTGGCGTTGGGGAGGGGAGCAGAGGAGCCATCAGCAATGGATCCGGCCAGCTGGGGTAGAAGCCACAAGTTAGAAGGGTGGCAGCTCGGTGGTGCAGCAGTAACATTTGCTTGAGTGAAGCTGGATCCACATGGAAGATCACAGGTTCAGTCCCTGAGTTGACCTGTACATACCTGGGGTGTGTGTCTGTGATCCTGGCTGGCTGGGAAGGCTGAAGGTCGGGGGATTGTGGCATGAAACCCCATGGAGGGTGCTTGTATCTCTCTCTTTTCTGTCTCACTCTCATGAAAGTACGACATAAACTTTAGTAAGGAAAACATTAAGGGACTGTCCTGTAGCCTAGTGCTTAAGGGAGTGGTATCTTCCATGGCCGACTGTGGTTTGTGTCCTGGCCCAGGCAGCTTGGAAGACAAGCTGGGAGTGTGTGCATTCATGTCCAAAATCCCAAAAGGAGTGAGGGATGGGGGAGAAGGGATCGCGGATGGCTGAGTCTAGGGGTGGATTGCAATGTCAAGACCCTATTGTGGGTGCTGTCTCTGTCTCTCATTCTTTCCGTTCCTCTCACTTATGGAAGAAGGAAATAAGTAAACTTTAAAAAAAAAAAAAAGAATACTTGAGGCACACATTAGAGCCTCGAGAATTGGGCCGGCTCCATGGCCCAGTGGTTAAGGCCAGCTGGATCCAACATGGCTGACTTTACTGTTCAAGTCGCAGACCCAGTGGCTTGAGAAACACACCAAGCACGTGTGTGTGTGTGTGCCCAAAATCCCAAAAGAAGGGAAAGATGGAGAAGGAATTGCAGCTTCACTATTCCCCATGGAGGGGGTGCTTTCTCACTTTCCCTTTCTGCCTTCTGCCCCTGTCCACTCTAGCAAAAAAAAAAAAAATGTCTGTGAGAATCTCTGTGTGCATTGCCTATGAGACTGGAAGTAGTCTTCTGGGGGATTAGCTTTGCCGTTGTACCCAGATGAAATATCCAAAGGCCAGCAACATGGGGGAAGCCATGCTCACCATGGCTCCACACACACTGCCTTTACAAATTTCATCTTTGATCGGAGAGCCTAACTTCCTCAGACTTCGTGGTCTAAGGCACCCAGGACGCGATAAAGTCTTGAACCCATTACACTTGTCATGGGCCACCCAAAGCACTGGTAAGGTTAATTAGTGACATTTTATTCTTGTGTGGTGCTTTCACATCTCCTAAAGCATTATCACGTATTGATCCTTTTTTCTATGGCTCCATTCCAAGAACGGACAGATCTGGGGATTAGACAGCAGCTAGTATGTAGGCCAATTGGTGCGAGCCATGGCAATCCTTTTGCTGTAGAAGCAGCATTTTCCTTTCAAATGCAAAATCTAGGCTGTTTTGAAAATGGGATTAATCTAAAGCATGTTTGAGGATTTTTTCTTTTCTTTTTCTTGTCTTTCTCAGTGATCATAATAGATAAGTTTGAAACTGTGATGGTCTCCTGTCTCTGGCTTTTTGTGGAAGAAACTCAAGGAGCCAAGATGATTTTGTCAGTTTTTGTTGCCAAGTCAAATTGCTTACAACCTGAGAGGCAGTCAGCTGTCATCTTTCAAGCTTGAAAGTTTCTCTGATCACGCTTGTAGGGTCGCTGGTTCTGCCAGGCATGGGTAGAAAGGCACCATGCTCTCTGCCTTGGGCCACCCTTCCTCTTTCTGAGTGTTTGGATCCCCCTAGCTTGTGCCCGACCTGTGTCGTTCTTGGCCCGAGTGTACAATGGGGACCCCAGATGAGGTCTGCTGAGCCAGGCCCAGAGAGAGCTGACCCATTCCCTCCCTCCATCAGCAACTCCCCTGCCAAGTCTCGCTTAGTTTTTCTCCTTTTTCTGACATCCAGGACGTCTCTCAGAGTTGAGGACCTATTCTACATGCTTCTTCACCTCTTCCCTAACCTTATTATTTTTTTTAAATTTTCCACTGGTTTCTATGCTAGCAACATGTTCTTTTTTTTTTTTTTTTTAAAGAATCATTTTATTTAACTTTATTTATTTATTTGTTTTTAATTTGACTAGAGAGAGAGAGAGAGAGAGAGAGAGAGAGAGAGAGAGAGAGAAAGTGAGAAAGCAAGCCGTCAGGTCTGGGACTTGAACCGCGGTTGGCCATGTGGGAGCCCAGTGCCCTTAACTACCATACCATTTGATGGCCCTGCTAGCAGCCTGTTTTTCTTAAAAAGAATTATTTAGTTTTATTTATCCTTATTATCATTTGTAAATTTTCTGTACGGCACACATACCTACACAGGGTGGGGGGAGTGAGAAAACAAGCCGCCAAGTCTGGGGACTCAGACTGCAGTCAGCCATGTGAGAGTCTAGCACCTTAGCCACCACCCTACCTGCTGGCCCCCACTAGCAACATTTTAATCAGTATCATTGTGGCTGTTATATTGTATTATTGGAAAAGCATGATCATTTTTGCATAGAAAAACAGAAAAATACATCATGACTTTTCTGACGACCCAATAGCTTGCAAATTTCTGTGCTATCATTTCAGGAGAAGGTCGTACTTAGTACTTCCTGAAAACAACAAAGATAATATGAACTAATACCCCAGTATAAGGCCTAAATAACACATTTCATTCTTTGTGTTTTAAACTTGTATTTTCATTAAAATAATATACTGTGTAGAAAGATTAAAAAGCCAACTATTGATATGATAAGAAAGTCCTATAATGATAAACTCAGTAATCCTCACCTCTCTACCACCCTCAACTCTTCTAGCTCTTTCTCCTAAGATTTACCTCTGTGTTTCTAAATAATACTCTCATATTGCTCTTTCAGGAGTTTTCAGAATTTTCAGACTTCCCCATGTGTTAGAGAGTATTTAATACTCTTAGGCATTTTCTTTCTATTTCTCCCCACATCCATATATATTTTTAAAATTTTTATTTATTTATTTATTTTATTTTGACCAGGGATGGGGTGGAGGTGGGGGAGAGTGAGAAAGCAAGTCGCTACATCCAGGACTCGAACTGTGGTTGGTCATGTGGGAGTCCAGCGTCCTTAACCACCACCTGCAGGCCCCCACATTTAGTTTTTTAAATTTATGTATTTATTTATTTATTTTAATTTGACCAGCGGAGAAAAGAGAGAGAGAGAGAGAGAGAGAGAGAGAGAGAGAGAGAGAGAGAAAGAGAGAGAGAAACCAAGTCGCCAGATCTGGGACTCGAACCACAATCAGCCATATGGGAGTCCAGCATAATTAACCACCATGCCACCTGCTAGCTTCCCCCCACATTTTTTTTAAGAAAGATTTTTTGCTGTAGGGTGTGTGTACTCACTGGAGAGATAGAGACAGGTAGACAGAATGCGAGAAATTACCTCCTAGGGGGATGGCCACTCCGCAATCCCTTTTCTTCCGTTCTCCTCTTAGGATTTTAGACTGGCATGCGTGCACAGGGTGTGAGTTTTAAGCTGCCAGATCTAGGACTTGAATTGCTGTCGACTACATGGGAGTCCAGCAATGTAACCATTACACCATCTGCTGGTTTCCCCCACATCCACGTTTTAATTTTGGGAGTATTTTCTGGTCTTGCAGTGTTTGTCAACTTCATCCTCAGTAGCATTGGCAATTTCTTTTTTTTTTTTTTTTTTTTTTTTTTGGAGAGGTTTTTTTGCTGTAGGGTGTGTGCGCTTGCCAGAAAGACAGAGAGAGATAGAGAGACAGAAACTGAGCAATCACTTCCCGGGGGGATGGTCACACTGCAATCCCTTCTCCTCCATTCTTCTCTCGGGATCTTGGGCACGCATGCACATGCGCCCAGTGTGAGTTTAATCCACTGGATCTGGGACTCGAACTGTGGTCTACTACATGGAAGTCTAGCAACATAGCCATTACGCCAACTGCTGGTCCCACACTGGCAATTTCTCTGTCCTTAGTAGGATACTTTTGCTCCTCAGTGGTTCATACCTGAATGTTGCTTGCCAAGCTTGCCAGTAACAGAACAAACTACATGCCAAGAGTCTTCCTGGTGATCAGACCCAGTGCAGTAAGGATGGACTCGAGAGTACAGTACATTTCTATTTTTTCTTCTTTTTTTCTAAGAGATTTTTGCCTTAGCACATGTGTTCTTTCTTTCTAGAGAGAGAGAGAGAGAGAGAGAGAGAAAGAGAGAGACAGACATAGTGATAGAGAAAGGGAGAGATCACCTCCCAGTGGGGATGGCCATGCCTCAATCCCCTCTCCATTCTCCTCCCAGAATCTTGGGCATGCATGCAAGCATGCCCAGTGTGATTCTCAAACCACTGTGTCTTGAATTCCAGCCATGGTTGGCCATATGGGTGTCCAGCGATGTAGCCGCTACACCATCTGTTGGTCCCACATTTCTATTTTTTAATTAATTAATGTTTTAGTATTTTGCTATAGGGTATATGTGCTTGCCAGAGAATGGTAGAGACAGAGGGAGAGAGAGGGAAAGTGAGAAATTGCTCCCCAGAAGGGATGCCACACCACAATCCCTTCTCCTCCATTCTTCTCTGGGATTTGGGGCATGCATGCGCATGTGTTCAGTGTGATTTTCCAGCTGTCAGGTCTGGGACTTGAACTGCAGAGGGATTCCATGTGAGATTCAGCGCCTTAACCTCCTTGCCACCTGCTGACTCTGCAGTATACTTTTACTCAGAAAGCAGGGTAGTTCTTTGCTGTGGTCTGCCTAGATGGTTCAATTTGTCTTAAAAGAAAGTCGAGGCTCAGAATCCACTTCGAGCTTCTTATGAATCGATGAAGGGGAGTGCAGTCTTATCTGCCCTTTCGTAGAAAATGCACAGAGGCCAGGCATTTAGAAGCAGCTCATAAACTGGAAATGAATGCCCTCACTCACCTCACTCCAGTAATGTTTAACTTAACTGTAATTAGCTAACCAAAGAAGATAGCGAAGAGAAGCCAAGGCCAGGAGCACGTCAGGAGCGAGCACTCCAGCCAACAAGGGACGTAATCGAGACTTTCCTCCACCCCTTGCCCTAAGTAACTCTTGGAGCGTGCTTGGGACACAGAGTTCAGATGGCTCTGAAAGTTCTGGGCTGCTGATAAGAGCAGACATTTTCTTGGAAAATTTTTACCTTAGGAAATCCCATTTGTCAAAGATTCCCATAGAGCAATAGGTGGCAGTTAGGGTGTGGAGTAGAAAAAGCAGCAAAGGCAAGGAAGGTTTTATGAGTGGTAAGCCTCAGCTATTCCACGAGAGCAGGTCATCTCACCCAACAGCAGTCTGATCTAACAACTTAAAAAGAAAACAGATGAAACAAACCATAAGATCATAGTGAGCAGAACTGAGAAAACACATGAACAGATTTTTTTTTCACTTGTTTCTGAATTTCTGTGAAGTAGTCCTAAGGTAAATCTGCAATCATTGAGTCCAGGTTCATTCATTTGTTCATGCATTGCATTCGTTCGGTGCGTACATGTGCCAGATTCATAGATGCCGGAGGCTGGGAATGCGATGGGAAGGCACAGCTACGCTGCCCCAGCTCTCAGAGACGGCCAGTATTGCATGCACAGCACTGCCAGACAGAGAAGGGCAGGGCGAGAAAGAACCTGTGAGATCATAGAGGACCCTGACTCAGCGATGGCTCCTGGGAAGAGCGGCTCCCAGAGAAGCTGATGCTGGATAGTCGAGCTGGGACCTCAGGGTTAAGGATGGTTTTGTTTGGGAAAAGAGGGCAGGTGAGCAGGAGGAGATGTTCTAGGCAGAGGGGAGCAGAGAAGATGCACTTCAGTGGAACTAGCACTCAGGGTGAGAGGGGAAAGTAATGGGAGATGAGGTTGGGCCGCTACCAGAGGAGCAAGGTTTTCTAGCAGGAGAAACAGCACGCTAAGGTTTTCTGTTTGAGTAGGCCACTCTGCCTGCAGCATATGGGGTGGGCTGGGGTCGGTGAACAGTGGGTGACCAGTGAGCTCTTGTGGTAGCCTGGGTGAGGGGCTGGAGAGAAGTAGATGGATGGGGGGCAATGGAGGAGGTTATGCTATAGGACTTGACAGGTTGGATATGAAGGAAGAGAGGAAGAGACCAAGGGTTTCTGACTTATAGAGTGTGCTAGAAAGGGATGATTTTACTTTTATTTATTTATTTTGAAAGAAATCCTAATGGTTTTCTAGAAATAGGTACTTTTGGTGTACTTTTCCACAAGGATTGACAGATTTGCTTATGGAAAATCTTTAGGAAATGCAGTGGGTAGTGGGAAAGGGGTTATCATGGGAAAGACATGAAGGCAGAGGAGGTCCCAGAAGTCCAGAACTTCAAGTGTGGACCTTGGCTGAAACTGACAGTTGGAGTAATGGCAGGAGGAAGGTCATGAAGACGCTCCTGATACATTATTTATCAGTGATTGGAATGAAAGAGGAGAAGCAGAGACGAAAAGGAAGCACGGTGCTGTGCAGAGGGTATGAAATATGGCTGTGTTTGAATAGGAGCCAAGACGGATCAGACGTTATAGGTTAGGGAATGTGCTTACCTCATGATCACTCCTTTAAAAGTAAAGCTTGAAATTTGTGAAATTGCTTTTATACAAGATGGCAAACAGGGTTTGTTTTGTTTCCTTAGGTGATTGATATGCCTGAACACAACCCTGGCAATTTGGGAGGAACAATGAGGCTGGGAGTAAGAAGAACTATTTTCAAAACGGAAAATTCAATATTAAGTAAGTTTCCCAGATCGTTTATTTTATAGGCTGTCTGGTGTCATTCATGTGACTGTGTGGGGCCCCAGTCGGGGGTGGAGGCTTAGAGCCCCAGTGCTCCCTGTCCTCTGTCTCCTCTGCCCTTACTGACCCTCCGCTTAGGACATTCCACTCTTGGGGAAGGTTCTTCCATGTAGAATACAATGGGATGCCCCTTCTTTGCTGATCTGCGTGACACTCCATCCAGTAGGCTGTTTTGTGAGTTGCTGATGCACCTGGACGTGAATTTGGACTGGGAGAGAGAGCCTGGTTCTCACTCAGTTCTTCTGAATCTACTTCTCTTCACTGCATTGAAACTGGCTTCCCGTTTCATTGTCTCACATGTTTGGTTTTAGCTCCTCGTGGATGATCTGAGAAAGTGGGCGTTATCTGCTTCCCAAGTATATTTCTCAGTCCCCTCCCCACCCCATACCCTCTCATGGGAGAGGAAAGCATGATATGCCTCATCCTCTGATATTTGCTGATCTCTCCTCTCCTCCTAAGCGGAACATTTTTCATATTATATGAGAATGACTTAATGTAAGAAACAAAGCAAACCAAAACCTAAGCCCTCAATTGAATGTAATAAATATGTCACGAGTGCCTGCTGTAGTCTGCATCCACAGCAGTGACCAGGACACGTTCTAGCCCTGCCCTCCTAGAGTCTCATAACAAATGGAAAAGCATGATAAAAGAGGAAGGGCAGGGTCAACCAGATGGAGTGGTGGTTAAGGTGGCTGGATCTCACATGGCCAAATGCGTGGTTTGAATCCTGGGCCTGGTGGCTTGGAAAATACACCAGGTGCATGTGCGTGTGTGCCCAAAATCCTGAGTGGATAATGGAGAAGTGGTTGTGGTGTGACCATCTTCTTGGGGGATGATTTCTCACCTTCTCTCCCTCTCGCTTTCTTCATTAAGTACACATGCCCTACAGGACAAAACAAAACAAAACAAAAAAAGGGAAGAACAAAGTGTTAAAGGGGCAAGGGGGATCCCAGAGATCTCAGTGTCCAGTGTCATTTTTGTGAAGTTACAAGAATACCTTAGAAAAATGACTTCTTGGGGCCAGCAGGTGGCATGGTGGTTAAGGTGCTGGACTCTCACATGGCCAATTGCAGTTCAAATCCTAGACCTGGCGGCTTGCTTTCTCACTTTCCTTCTCTCTTCCTGTCTCTGTCTCTCTCTGGTAAGTGCACATGCCCTGTAGCAAATTAAAAAATAATAATAATAACAAATACAATTAAAAATTCTTAAAAAGAAAATGTCTTCTTAGCTCAATAAAGAGTGAGACCAGCAATCTGATCTTCTGCTTTAAAAATGAAATATAAAGCTCCTAAGGATAGGGCCAGCAGGTGGCATGGTGGTTAAAAGCACTGGACTCCTGCATGGCTGACCATGGTTCAAGTCCTGGACCTGGTGGCTTGCTTTCTCACTCCTCCCCCATCTGATCAAATTGGAAAATAATAATAATAATAATAAATCAAATTTATTTATTTATTTATTTATTTTAATTCGATCAGAGAGGAACAGAGAGAGAGAGAGAGAAAGTGGAAAAGCAAGTTGCAAGGTCTGAGACTTGAACTGTGGTCAATAATGTGGGAGTACAGTCCCTTTAACCACTGTGCCACCTGTTGGCCCCAAAGTAATTCTTTTAAAATAAAAGATCCTAAGGACTATAAGGCTTCTTAGTACAAATGAAATTTAAAAAGAAAAAGTTCAAAGTGAATACATTTCCCTCCTTTTACTAGATAGGAAACTGTTTTTCTCTGAATGACTTTTGTTTTTACAAATACAGATTTTTTTTCATGGATGTTAGCAACGTTGTGGCTTTCACACATTTTCAAATACTTTGAAATTGTGTTGAAGTAATTGCCTGAGTGACAAAAAATGGTTAGTGGAAAAATTAATGTTTAATATTTTAAAATTGTGTCTTCTGTGGAAGAGTCAGTGGTAATTGTACTGAGCTTTTTAAAAAAGAGCATTACACTCAATATATTTAAAAAAAAGACTGACTTAAGATTTGTTTTTCTTTTCTTTCTTTTTTTTCCCTGCTATTGCATGTAAGTGCTTGCCAGAGAGAGAGAGAAGAAAAGTAAACAATCACCCCCCCCCCCAGGGGGGATGGCCATGCTTCAATCATTTCTTCTCTATGCTCCTCTTGGGATTTGGGGCATGCATGCACATGCGCTTGGTGTGATTTTCAAGACTCTGGGTCCAGGACTTGAACCGCATAGTTAGTCATATGGGATCTAGCTGCCTTAACCTCCATGCCACCTGCTGGCATAAGATTTTTTTCTTCTTTATGGTAGAGGTAGAAATAATGTTGATGATTTTTATGAATATTAGTCACATCGCCAAAGCTTATTTTGCATATTAAAAAATTTTGTCAGAGGGTGCATGTGCTTGCTAGAGAGAGACAGAAAGACAGAGTGGGGGGAGAGGGAGAAAGCACCCCCAGAGCGACATGATCATACCACAATACCGTTTCCTCTGTTTCTCTATCCTATTAGGATTTTAGGCATGCATGCATATGTGCCCAGGTGTTTTTTAAGCCTCCACGGTCAGGATTCAAACCATTCACTTGGCCATGTGGAAATCTATTGATAGTTCTCTCAACTACCAGGCCACAGAGGTGACCCTGGACATTTTAAAAACAGCTTTATTGAGTGGTTGTCAGGTGGTATGGTGGTTATGGCATTGGACTCCAACATGGCCAACTATAGTTCAAGTCTCGGACCCGGTGGCTTGCGTTCTCACTTCTCTTTCTCTCTCTCTGGTCAAATAAATATAAATAAATGATAACAATAAAGTTAAGTAAATTAAAAAAATCTTTTTGAGAGATAATGCATATACCATATGATTCATCTATCAGTAGTGTACAATTCATTGGTTTTTAATTGTAGCTGCAGTTGTGCGACCACTACCACAGTCAATTCTAGCACATTAGCACCATTTTAAATTGGAGCCCTGTACCCTTCAGCTGTCACTGTTCTCACTACTCCCAGTCCCTGCCAAACACTAATCTATTTTTTTAATTTTATTTATTTATTCATTTATTTTTAAATTTGACCAGAGAGAGATACGGGGCGGGCGAGTGAGAAAGCAAGCCACCAGGTCCGGGACTCGAACCGTGGTCAGCCATGTGGGAATGTCTAGCACCTTAGCCACCACGCCACCCACTGGTCCCGACACTAATCTATTTTTTGCCTATAGATTTGCCTATTCTGGATATTTCATGTAAATAGAGGTGTGTGGTTATAGTCTTTTGTGTCTAGCTCCAGTACTTTAAGGATAACGTTTTCAAGGTACGTCCACATTATAGCATGTATTATTAGCACTTTATCCCTTTTAGTGGCTGAGTAATGTTCCATTGTGGGAGTATATCACATTTTGTTTATCCACTTAGCAACTAATTCAGTGGTCCTCAACATTCCTGGCACCAGGGACCGGCCTTGTGGAAGACAATCCCTCCACAGACTGGAGGGGTTGTGGGGTATTGGTCCTGGGATGACTCAAGTGCATCACATTCACTGTGCACCCCATTCTACCACTGTCACATTGCATTATACAATGAAACAATCACGCAATAGGGCTCCCATGAGAATCCAATACCTCTGCTGATCTGAGCTCAGGTAGCAATGCGAGTGTTGGGGAGCGGCTGCAAGCACAGCCGAAGCCTCACGCACTCGCCTGCTGCCGCCCCTCACTGCTCGGCTGGTGGGGGTGGAAGTTGTGTTGTAGGAGGCAGCAGACTACATGCCATGGACCAGCATCAGTCTGCAACCCAGGGGTCGGGGACCCCTGAGCTAGTGGACATTTGGGTTGTATCTAGGCAACAGTTTATTTAATTTTGTTGCCTTAAATTTATTTTACTTTTTTTAATCGATTTATTTTTAAGACAGAATTTTGCTATAGGGTGTGTGTGCTCACTGGATAGACAGAAGGACAGAAAGCGAGAAATTACCCCCCAGAGCGGGGGATGGCCATGCGGTAATCCCTGCTCCTCAACTCTCCTCTCTGGATTTTGGGCACACATAGTTTTAAGCTGCCAGGTCCGAGACTCAAACTGCGGTCGACTACATGGGAGTCAAGAAACATAACTATTACACCATCTGCTTGTTCCTTGTTGCCTTCAATTTAAATTATGATTCTTAGTTTGCTAGAGGCGTGTGATATATGGGCCTGTGATCCTCAGGTAGTATAAGGTTTCACCCTCCCATCCACGCAAGACTGTCTTCCAAAGGTTTACAAAAATGTGTCAGAGATAAAGACTATGACCCTGTACATGACTATTGAGTTTTGGGGCACCCCCCCCCCAGTTGGCAGATTGTAGGAGCTCATTTATTTATTTAACAAGCTGGCACATTTCTTTTGTAGGATTTCTCTCTCTAGTTGGCACATTTATATCGTAGAGTTTTTTCTCCAGTCAATATACTTTTGTGGGAATGGTCTGAACAAAATATATGTGTTGCCTATACTACCTGTGAAAACAACTAATAATTTTGATGCTGGGTCAGCAAAAAAGTCATGACATTTTTGCATAGAAAAGCATTTTGATGCTATTCATCTTTTATTTAAATTTGCTTTCTGGGCCAGTGCTTATAGTACTCTGGATCAAATGGGAAAACGGGAAAGTAGAGTTCTTCTTTTTTTCTTTTTTTGGAGAGGTTTTTGCTATAGGGCACGTGCGCTCGCCAGAAAGACAGAGAGAGAGAGACAGAGAGACAGAAAGCAAGAAATCACTTCCCAGGTGGGATGGCCATGCTGCAATCCCTTCTCCTCCATTCTCCTCTCGGGATCTTGGGCATGCACATACACATGCCCAGCGTGAGTTTAAGCCACTGGGTCCAGGACTCGAACCGTGGTCAACTGCATGGGAGTCCAGCGACATAGCCATTACGCTAACTGCTGGTCCCAGTAAAGAGTTCTTTAGTAAAAGAGAGTACCTTGAGATAGGACCAAAGCCCAAAGCTACCGGTACATATGATAGCCAGATTGCTCAAGCGATTCTAATTTTAGTTTTGTTTTTTTTTTCAATTTGCCAGAGGCTGTGTATGCTTGCCAAGGAGAGAGAGAGAGAGAGAGAGAAAGAGAGAGCAAGAAACTACCCTCCAAGAGACATGGTCGTGTGTCAGTCCTTTCTCTTTCATTTCTCCCTCCTTTGGGGATTTCAGGCATGTACACATACATGCCCAGTGTGTTTCTTTCTTTCTTTTTGGAGAGACAGAGAGAGATAGAGAGACAGAAACTGAGAAATCTCCCCTGGGGAGGATGGCCATGCTGCAGTCCTTTCTTTTCCATTCTCCTCTTGGGATTTCGGACACACACACACACGCGCACCTGGCCTAAGTTTCAAGCCATCGGGCCCGAGACTTGAACCACAGTCAACCATGTAGGAGTCCAGCAACATAACCACTATGTCATCTGCTGGTCCCGATAATAACAATTTTTTTAAACTAAAAATTAAGGACGATTTAGTGCTGAGCGAAGCAAGCCAGGCTAAGAAAGAAAGATATTTTATATCTCCATGTAACTATTTTCACTGCTTTTATGTCCTCCAATATTTCAATCTCTACCATAGGAGTGCAGGTAGTCAGTATATATTAAGTGGATACATACAATATATTTCTTACATATCTTGGCTTACTTCACTCAGCAATAGACCCTCCATATCTGGGAGAAGGGATTGCGGCGTGGCCATCCCCCCTGGGGGGTGATTTCTCGCTTTCTGTCTCTGTGTCTCTCTCTGTCTGTCTGGCGAGCGCATGCTCCCTATAGCACAAACCTCTCCAAAAAAAAAAAAAAATAGACCCTCCATATCTGAAGTGTGGTTTTCGAACCACACTGCCACCTAGTACAATAAATATCTTTTTTTTAAAAAGCAAACTAAAAAAACCTGGTTCTTGAGTGTACTTATTTATTTATATCTTCCATGAAAGAGGGAGACCGTACTCCCACTAGTACTCCCACTAGGGTCTTGATGCCATGATCCAGCCCTAACCTCAGCCAGCTCTCTGATCGTGGGCACATGCATGCCCAGCATACTGAGGGAGGCCCCTGGACTCAAACCCAGAACCTTCCCATGTGAATCAACCTTGCAGAACATTTCATATTATCACTAGCTCCTAGAAAGTACATTTTTCAGACCATTCAGATAATGAATGTTGTTATTCATATAGCCGTTGATCAGACAGTGTGAATACTGCACAACTGGCAGACATGTACGAACTAGGATGCCAGCATCAATCTGATTTAAAGCACTGAAATTCTAACTTTATTTATTCATTCATTTATTTTTTTAATTTGATGAGAGAGAGAGAGAAGGTGAGAAAGCAAGACACCAGGTCTGGGACTTGAACTGTGGTCGGCCATGTGGGAGTGTCCAGCGCCTTAACAACCGTGCCATCCACTGGTCCCCTAAAACACTGAAATTCTACATGCCCTTCAAAGCAGCACCCAAATAGTTAGGGAGCCCTTACCTTTAGAAACAGGGGAATGCCGTGGGTGGAAAGGTGCAGAGAAGCCTGAGGACTCTTAGAGGTATAGGAGAGCATGGTTCTGGGTGGTGGGGTTGTTAAAAATGAGTGGATGCCATTTTGCCCTCTGTGTGTTTTCAGTCTGGTTGAGAATGAACACAACCTATGAGGAATCTTCAAAAAGCTTATAAAAATGTGTATTATGAAAAAAACTGCAAAGATTTTGATTATTATTATTTTTTATAGTACCAAAACAAACTTGTACTTTATTTTCAGTTTTTCGTGGCCTGGTGGTTAAGGCAGCTGGATCCCCCATGGCCAACTGCATCTCTGAGCTGGTGCCTTGCAAATCATACTGGGCACATGTGCATGAGTGACCAAAATCACCAAAATGGGGGGGCCGGCAGATGGCGTGGCAGTTCCCTAACTGGATTCCCACATGGCCAACTGCGGTTCGAGTCCCAGACCTGGCGGCTTCTTTTTTTGCTTTTCCTTTCTCTCTCCTCTCTCTAATTAAAAATTAATAATAACAAATAGAATTAAATAAATAAATAATTATTTTTTAAAAATCCCAAAAATGGAAACCGCAGAGGAGAGTGACTCTCTTGGGTGTGCCTGTCTCCCTCTCTTTCCCCATCTCTGTCTCTGTGTGTGCATGTATGTTGCTGTCTCTCTCAGGAGAAATAAACTCTATACAAGAGAGAGAGGGAGTTAGATTTGGGAGTGTAAATATACAGTGGGCCTGTAAGCTCAGGATGGCGTGTCTCGGCAGAGGACTTTCTGCAGTCCCCATGTGTTTGCAGAAATGAGGAGCCCAGAGCAGTGTGGTTTGTACAGCTGGAGAGCAGAACTGGGTGATTTCTTGTCAGCATTCTGTGACAATGGCCCTCATCCTCAGGGCAGATGACATGGGGACAGTGAGACTTGAGCAGGCAGATGACAGCTGGCAGAGAGAACTGGGGAGTACCCCTCATGGCGATGCTGGCAGGAGTGCGACTGGATCTGGGAGGCAGGAGGCCAGTGAAGCTGGCCGGGCAGGGCAGGTGAAAATCGGATGTTGTAAGCCTTCATTGCTTTCAGGGACCTCCCCTGCCTTTCCTCAGATTAAGAGGAATTTGGCAGGAATGATTGATTCTGTAGTTACTGTAATAGAAAAAGGCCTTCTTCTGAAAGAACAGAGGCCAGAGACCAACTGGGAAGGTACTGAGCCAGTCTGGGTCAGATTCATGGCACTGGAAATTCCTAGTGGTTAAACTTAAAATCGGAAAGAACAGAAGGAAATGGGGCTAAGGGAGAACACATTTTCAGGGGTCAGGAAAATTGCTTGTGCTTTCTTATCTCTTATCAAAGCATCGATATGGAAAAACAGCTTCTAGTTCCTGGTGTGATTAGATCTTTTTTCTTTTTTTTTTTTAATGTCATATAAAAAATCTTGGACTGAGTTAATGAGGTGGTTTACAAAACAGTTTAAAAGAGGTCACTGGGGATTTAGGAATCCTGAAAGACTATGCCATGGTAATTTGTCACTGTGTTAAGACACAAATGTAAAAGGAGCGTGGTGGGGCACTGGGAGAAAGCTGCCAGCTGGCCAGCCTCCCTGCCTCCCCCGGGCCAGGTCCCCCGGTGGCAGAGTAGCTGTCATCCTTGCTCTCCTTGCCATTTGCTGAGGATCATAGGTAACCCTCCCCCCAGCACAGCTGCTTTAATCCTAACAGCAGGTGCACCCTTTTCCCCTTGCACTGTCCTAGCCTCTTCAACAGACAAAGCTAGTTGGAGGGTTAAGAGTTCAGCCCCTGAGACCAGCAGATGATATAATGATTGTATCACTGAACTCCGTGTAGTCATCCGTGGTTCAAATCCCAGACACAGTGGCTTAAACCTCATACTGGGCACGTGTGCATGCATGCTCAAAATTCCGAGAGAAGAGATTGTGGTGTGGCCATCCCCCTGGGGGGGCGATTTCTTGCTTTCTGTCTCTCTGTCTCTCTGGCAACCGCGTGCACCCGATAGCAGAACTCTCTGTTTAAAAAAAAAGGAGAGCCAAGTCCCTAGAGCCCCAATGCTCACCAGAGGCCCCTCAGCCAGGCCCCAGCTGTCTGTCACTGGCCGTGTGTAGCTACACAGTATGTCTCTATATACCTGTTTCTGCATAAGAAGAATACCTGCAGGGCCAGCAGATGGTGTTGTGGTTAAGGTGCTGGATCCCACATGGTGGACTGCATGGTTCAAGTTCCAGACCCAGTGGCTTGAAAAGTACACCGGACACATGTGCATGCCCAAAATCCTGAGGGGAGAATGGAGGAGAAAGGATTGTGGTTTGGCCATCTCCCCTCTGGGGTTATTTCTCATCTTCCCTCTCTTCCTGTCTTTCTCTAGCAAGTACATGTGACCTATGGCAAAAATTAAAAAAAAAAAAAAAAGGAAAGAGAAAAAAGAAGAGCACCTGCCCCATGAGGATTTTATGAGGGTTAATTATGTTATATGAGGGGTCCTTAACAGTTCAAGGAAATGTTATGAAAAAACTGCATGGATTTCATTTTTTTTTTTTTTTTGCACCAAAATAAACTTGTACTTATTTTTTTTTTTTTAGGGACCAGCAGTTTGTGTAATGCCTATGTTGCTGGACTCCCATATAGTCGACCATGGTTTGGGTCCTAGACCCGGTGGCTTAAACTCACGCCGGGTGTGTGTGCGTGCGTGTCCAAGATCCTGAGAGGAGAATGAAGGGGAAGGGATTGCGGCGTGGCCATCCTCCCTGGGGGGTGATTTCTTGCTTTCTGTCTGTCTCTCTCTGTCCTTCTGGCAAGCACACGCGCCCTATAGCAAAAAAACGCTCCAAAAAAAAATATTTTTTTTAAAATTTGTTTCTTGGGACCAGCAGATGGCGTAATGGTTATATCGTTGGACTCCCACGTAGTTGACCGTGGTTCGAGCCCCAGACCCAGTGGCTTAACTCACGCCCAGTGCGTGTGCATGCATGCCCAAAATCCTGAGAGGAGAATGGAGGAGAAGGGATTGTGGCATGGTCATTTCCCCCGGGGGGTGATTTCTTGCTTTCTGTCTCTCTGTCTCTCTCTGTCTTTCTGGCAAGTGCACGCACTCTATAACCTCTCTTAAAAAATTATTTCTTCCATGAGACAGAGAGAGAGGCGCCCCCAACAGAGTCCTCACACTGTAATCCACCCCCCAGTCTCAGCCGGCCTGGATCACAGGCAAGTACATGTGCCCAGCATACTCAGGGAGGTCCTAGAACTCAAACCCAAGGTCTTTCCCACATGGGTCTGGTTGGTTCCCCTGCACCACCGCCTGTCTCCCCCGTAAAACTCCCATTTTAATTCCACTTTTCCAGGAATGTTTTGAAGTTCCCTCATATATATGTGTCCTTAGAACAGTGCCTGGAGCAGAGAAAGCCTGATTCAAGTGTGGGCGTTGTGATGCTAAATGGCTTGTTATACCGGCCTCCAGTACTCTCAAAGCTCGGTGTAAACTTCAGTTAGTGACCTGGCATTAAGAATGTGAGTTCTCACACTGGGATTCACATCACAGGCCAGCCAGTGGCCTGGTAGTTAAGGTGGCTGGATTCCACATGACCAACTATAAGGTTTGAGTCCTGGACCTGGCAGCTTGGAGGACCCATTGGGCATATGCTTGTGTGTGCCCCAAATCCTGAGAGGATATTGGAAGAGAAGGGATTACGACATGGCCATCCCCCCCGGGAGTGCTTTCTCACTTTCCCTCTCTCTGTCTCTGTCCCTTTGGTGGACACATATATTCTGTAGAATAAAAAGAAGAATGAGGGTCCCATTAGGGGCCTGGGTGGGGATATGAGGCTGGCTTGAGGAGAGGGGATCAGGCATTCCCTTTGTCTGGCAGGTTTTCTCTACTCTCTATTTGTTTCTCCTTGCTCTATCCTGGCCAATACAGACTGCCAGAAAAATACATAAAATCTAACAAAAGAGATGCTTAACCTGAGATCAAAATACTGAATAGATTGGAAATGAGATAAAAGCGGTAAAAAGGAATGTAACACTATGATGTTGCAAACAAGGATTAGAATTTTTACATTAAGATGTTTTAGTCCTGAATATTTGCTTTTTTTTTTTTTGAGACGTTTTTGCTATGGGGCACATGCGCTCATCAGAAAGACAGAGAGAATCAGAGAGACACAGAAAGCAAGAAATCCCCCTCCAGGGGGGATGGCCACACCACAATCCCTTCTCTTCTTTTCTCCTCTTGGGATCTTGGGCACGCACGCACATGCGCCCAGCCTGAGTTTAAGCCACCAAGTCTGGGACTTGAACCGCAGTCGACTACATGGGAGTTCAGCGACATAATCATTATGCCAACTGCTAGTCCCAGTCCTGAAAATTTGAAATGAAAGTAGATCATGAAAATAAACACAGGAGAAGGGGAGGAGTTTAGATACTTAAAAGAAATGGGTATTTTTATAAAAATTGCAGAAGTGACATACTAAAATCTAAAAGTTGTAAACAAAGAAGGAGAAAGCTAGTGGCTGGCCCTGACTGCATTTTCTAAGCACCCGTAAGACATTACATGCCTCATTTCAGCTGTTACTCTCAGTAACTCTAGGGCCCAGCTGCCATTGTGCACAAAGGACTCGTGTAGGTCACTTGCTAGAAAGTCACTGAGATAACTCTTGTCCACCTCAGAATGCCAAATGACTGGACCTTAGTCACAGAGCGAAAGAAAACACTCCAACAGCTCATAGACCTGAGAGCCGCCTCTTGCTGAGAGCCCGAGACAAGGTTCTGCAGGTTCACGAGGAGTGCCATGTGAGAGGAGAGCAAGGGCGTCAGAGAGCGTAGACCCTAACCCTGGGCCTCTTCTGAAAGTCAATGTGAAACTTTGCTTTTGGCTTAAGGAGGGACCCAAGCCCTGAATGCACATGGAACTGGGCAGCTAGGCTAGTAGGACCAGGTGGGAATGTAAACAACCAGGCATAAGAATGCCACAGCTTAAGCTCAACAGGAGAGCAGTCCACTATGTGGGAGTCCAGTGACGTAACCGTTACTCTATCTGCCGGTTCCGAATTATATATTTTTTCGTTTATTTCTTTATTTCTTCCATGAGGAGAGAGAGAGAGAGACCCCCCCACAGGGTTCTGATGCTGAGATGTCCCAACCTTCAGCCAGCCCTGGATCATAGGCAAGTCCCTCTCCCTGGTGGACTCAGGGAGGTCTCTGGACTTGGACCAGGAACCTTCTCAAATGGGATTGCCTTACAGAACATTGTGTTTTGTTGCTCTCCACCATTTGACTTCCAAGGTGCTTTTTTTTTTTAGAGAAAGATTTTTGCTATAGGATGCATGTACTCGCTGGAGACACAGAGAGAGACAGAAAGTGAGAAATCACCCGCCTGGGGGGATGGCCATGTTAGAATCTTTTCTCCATTCTCTTGGGATTTTGGGCACGCATGTACATGCACCTGGCATGAGTTTCACATCACTGGGTCTGGAACTTGAACCACCATCGACTATGTAGGATTGCAGTGACATAACAGTTACTCCATCTGCTGGTTCCCCAAGGTACCTTTAAAAAAATTATTTTATTTGACTTTATTTATTTTAATTTGCCCAGAATGGGCCAGAATGAGAGAGAGAGAGAGAGAGAGAGAGAGAGAGAGAGAGAAAGTGAGAAAGCAAGCTACCAGGTTCAGGACTCAAACCGTGGTCCACCATGTGGGAGTCCAGTGCCCTTAACCACTACACCACCTTCCACCCCAACCCCACAAGGTGCTTTTTAAAACCCACATTTTCAAACATTCTCCTGAGAGTAATCAAATCGTAATCCCTGGTGGCGGTGCTTTAGAACGATCATTCATGGTTTTATTTTGTTTTCATACTATTCTCAAATAGGATTTAACTGGTCACATTCTGAACTGATTTTTAACATTTTTTTTTTTTTTTTTTTTGGAGAGGTTTTCGCTATAGGGCACGTGCGCTCGCCAGACAGACAGAGAGAGACAGAGAGACAGAAAGTGAGAAATCACCCCCAGAGGGGATGGTCACGCCGCAATCCCTTCTCCTCCGTTCTCCTTTCGGGATCTTGGGTATGCACACACACGCGCCCAGCGTGAGTTTTAAGCCACCGGGTCCGGGACGCGAACCGCGGTCGACCACATGGGAGTCCAGCGACATAGCCATTACGCTAACTGCTGGTTCCCTGATTTTTAACATTTTTAAAGGACATTTTTCTTTTTCACAGATGTAGCAATGAATTAAGTTGTAGATTCACTTTTTGATAGATTTGCAACTAATTAATCCAGAAAGTTTTTTTTTTTTTTTTGAGAGGTTTTTGCTATAGGGTGTGTGTACTTGTCAGAGACAGAGAGACAGAAAGTGAGAAGTTACCCCCCCCCCCAGGGGGGATGACCATGCTGCAATCCCTTTTCCTCCATTCTCCTCTTGGGATCTTGTGCACACATGCACACGCGCCCGGGGTGAGTTTAAGCCACCGGGTCTGGGACTTAACCATGGTTGACTACATGGGAGTGCAGCAACATAGCCATTATGCCAACTGCTGGTGCCAATCCAGAAAGATTTTAAGTGCACAAAATAAAATTTCCAAAGTTCTGAGAACATTTCATCGTATACCATATACATTATACACAAACACAGATTTTATTCATTCAACAAATATTTATTGAGTACCTGCTTATATGCTTGGCTCTGGTCTTAAGAATTGAGATGGGGGGAAGCAGGTGGCATGGTGGTTAAGGTGCTGGACATTCCCACATGGTCAGCCATGGTTCAAGTCCTGGACCTGGTGGCTTGCTTTCTCACTTTTCCTTTCTCTCTCTGTGTCTCTCTGGTCAAATTAAAATAAATGAATAAGTAAATATTAAATATATAAATCTTAAAGAAAAGAATTGAGGAGATGGGTCCCCATTTCGTTTGTTATCTTGTAGAGCTGACCTCCTAGTGCCATTCTTTCTTTTGGATTTCATTGTCTGGCAATAATAATGATAATTGATAGTGGCCACTTAAATGTTTCAATTACTGTTCTTTTTTTAAAAAAATGTTTATTTTAATTTTATTCATTCATTCATTCATTTATTTTTAATTTTGACTAGAGAGAGAAAGAGAGGGAAATTGAGAAAGCAAGCCACCAGGTCTGGGACTTGAACCATGGTCAGCCATATGAGAGTGGCCAGCACCTTAACCACCACACCAGCTTCTGGTCCCTCAATTACTGTCCTAAGTGTTTCACATATTAAATCCTTGCAACCACCCTGTGAAGTAGGGAATATCACAATTCTAATTTTATAAATGAAGAAAACTGAGGCAGAGAAGTTAGGTGATTTCCCCAAGCCACACATCTATGAAATGGTGTAATGGAATTTTTTTTTTTTCGTTTTCTTTTCTTTTTTTTTTTTTTTTTGAGAGGTTTTTGCTATAGGGCACGTGTACTCACCAGAGAGACAGAGAGAGACAGAGGGACAGAAAGCGAGAAATCACCTCCCATGGAGGATGGCCATGCTGCAATCCCTTCTCTTCCATTCTTCTAACGGGATCTTGGGCATGCACGCACACACGCCTGGCATGAGTTTAAGCCACCAGGTCCTGGACTCAAACTGCTGTTGACTATATGGGAGTCCAGCGACATAGCCATTATGCTAACTGCTGGTCCCATTTTTTTTTTTTTTTTCGTTTTCTTACCAATTGAATTTTATTTGTTGTATAATAAGTCATCTTATATCTTTCGGCTGGAAAAACTGAATCCAAATAAACACATTACAAAATGAATTAAAATGTTTTGAAGACAGGACCACCACAATTCTCTTCAATTAAGAAAAAGGATTTTATGGTCCAGAGTTCTTTATTTATTTTGAACACTCATCGTGCTATGAGTTCATAGGGAATAGGTTCCAGTAGCTCAGGCTCCTTTCCATTGGTTCTCACACAGTGTGCTTCTCTGGGTGGAGCAGTCTGGTGCTTTAGTTGAACCCAGGTACCTTTCTCTTTGCTTCCTTCTTTTTCTGGTCATTTTCCTTCACACATTTTAGGAAGCTGTCTCTGTTCACAGAAAGCTTAATGTGCTCAGTATGCATATTATTAATTCTCTTGCAAGAATTGTGCCCTTATTTGTTTACAACAATGCCAACAGTATGCTGGGAACATTGTAGACTTTTCCAGTGTTGCTATGGTAACATTAGTGGAGAAATCTTTTTTGAACAATACCCATTCTCTTGCTGTCTACAATATCATGCTTCTTGTAGATTCGCATGTGTGTCACCAAAGGAACGACTCCATTTTATCTGAAAGGCCTGGAGATCACACATTGGGAGCCTCTCCTCTTTCCCTTTGTGTTGGTCATTTTGGTGAATTAGTGGAAGATGGTGGTAGTGGAATTCAGTGCAGGCAATCTGGGTCCATCACCCTGCTCCTCCCCACCTGCTTCCCGTTCTCCTCTGAGATACCTTAGTGAGCAGAGTTGACCTTAAGCTAGGCAGCACCTAGGCAGTTTGAAGAGTTCACACTATATCCTGCTAGACCCAATGATTTAAGATATAATTCCTAGTGTTCTAATTTGAGACCGGGCCATTTCCTTCACCAGCTCTGTTCGTATTGGCAGACACTATTATTCAATTTGCTAAGCTACCTTTCATAATAAAGGAAGCAGAAGAGAAAATTTGAACTATAAGAAGAAAAGATCAATGAGAGAGTCAGAGGTCATGGGAGACTTAGAATCCTCTCAAAGTTAGGTACAGATCTTGAACTTTCTTTCTTGTAACTTTCTGATGATATATATGGTTCCATGTTTTTCAACTATGTATTATTGTGCTTTGTTTCTCATTTTTTCATTACATTTTTAAAAAGTTTATTTATTGGGCCAGTAGGTGGCATAGCGATTAAGGTGCTGGACTCCCACATGACCGACCATGGTTCAAGTCCTGGACCTGGTGGCTTGCTTTCTCAATTTCACTCTCTCTTTCTCTGGTGAGTGCGTGTGCCCTATAACCAATTAAAATAATAATAATAAGTAAAATAAAATAGAATAACTCTTTAAAAAGTTAATTTATTTATTGAGTGAGTGAGATACACACACACACACACACACACACACACACACACACACAAGTACCCTCCACAGGGTACCTTACCATGCTTTAATCCCTTCTGCCACAGTCAGGATCACAGACACACATGGTGATCCAGGATCTGAACCTGGGGTCTCCCATATGGCCCCAGGATCACACAGTGGTACCCTACTGCCTGCGCCACCATGGCTGGGCCTTCCTTTAATTTAGTTCTTATGACCCAAAAGTTGTTTTCATACAAAGGCTTTCCTGAATGACCTCTTCTCAGTGGCATGTTGGAGTCTCTCAAAGGAGCTCCCTGCCCCCACTATTCCTCTCTGTCTGTCTGTCTGTCTGTCTCTCTCTCTTTTTTTAATTTTGTCAGAGGGTGTGTGTATTTCTGGGGGGCAAAGGAAGGAGAGAAAGTGAGAAAGCACACCCCATGTGGGGTAAGGTCATGCAATCTCTTCTTCATCTCTCTCTCCTTTTGGGATTTTGGGTACACATGCACATGTGCCCAGAATGTCACTCATGTCACCAGGTGCAGAACTTGAACTGCACAGTTGGTCACATGGGATCCAGCTGTCTTAACCACCACTCCACCACTCTATTCCCCTTTTTTTCTAAAACACACACTTTAAATATTTACTATCATTCATATCATCATGGCCAGGGATCTCAGTCTATATGGCAATAGAAGTTCAGTTGTGATCACTGACCCACATGGGAGTCATACGAAAATACAACTGATTTGCCTTTGCTTGATGCAAGTCAAAAGCTCAAATGAGACACAAGGCATTTATTGGTCTTTTCTGGTTGAAACATCCTATTTCAACCTCCTGGGTTCTTCAAGAGTCTAATAATCCCCTGCCTATTGAACTGAGCTCAGCTCCCAAATCTTCTGGAGCTTGATGATGACTTCCAAGACTGTTGGCAGGTCTTTGTGTCCCTGGACTGTGTGCCTGGTCTGTGTCCTGAGAGCTGGTGGTATGGAGTATTCACTGGCTCTCAGACTGCTCCAGTGCCATAACCCACTTGTCCTTGGGCCATCCTGCTTCTCTGCATGCTTTAGTAGGGCTGTTCTTGAGTGTTTAGTGATGGTTGACTTCTGTTCACCTGACACTGGGGCATCTCACTCATAACTGTGCCCGCTACCAAGTAGGTCACGCCCAAGATGCTGCCCTGAGCCTCAGTACCTCAGCTATGTGAGTGTGTTTAAGCAGCTCCACAGAATGATCCTCACCCACACAACGCTGGTTAGCAGCTGTTGGTACAGATGCGCTATCATTTAATCCACTAGTCTTCCTTTCTTTTTCCATTTTTTAAAAAAGAATTATTTATTTATTTAATTCCATTTATTATCTTTTTTATTATTATTTTAATTTGATGAGAGAGAGAGAGAGAGAGAGAGAGAGAGAGAGAGAGAGAGAGAGAGAGAAAGGGAAAGCGAGAAAGCAAGCCTCCCGGTCTGGGACTCAAACCATGGTCTGCCATGTGGGAATCCAGTGCCTTTATCCACCACATCACCTGCTGACTCCCCATTCCTTTTTCTTTAGTTGCTAGAACTCTCTACCACTGTGCACTGGTCAGAGAGAAAGAGGCTCCCCCCACAATGGGAGGTGGTCATGCTACAACCCCTTCTTCATTTCTCCATCCTGTCAGGATTTTGAGCATGCATACACATATGCATGGGATGCTTTTCAGGCCACTGGGGTCACGATTTGAAAAGTGGCCATTTGCATGGGATTCAGCTCCCTATATGCAGCACTTAACTGATGCACTATGGGGCTAGCCCTAGCCTTTTGTTCTTGATGCTCAGCTCGTTTCGTTGTTTGTTAAATAATGTGGCAGTGCGCATCTTTGTGGTTAAATCTTTGTTCTCATTTCTATTTTCTGGGGTAAATTCTTAACAGTTGAATTTTAAGGTCAAAGAATGGGTCTATTTTTAAGGTCAGGCATAGATTAATGTGATTAGTGCTGTGTGACTATACGGGGGCGGGGGGCCTGGGGTATTGAAGAAAGCATTGGGCTGGGTGTGAGGAGCCCTGAGCTCATGAATGACTATGTTGTCCAGCAGCGGGGGGTTTTGGGCAAGTCACCTTCCTTCCTCTGTTTTGTTTCCTTTTTTGGTAAACTGAGCCTTATTATGAACCTGCACTGAAGCAATGCTGTGCATTTAGCAGTCTGTCAGTCCTGCAGGCAGGTGTGTTGAAGGAGGCCAGACCTGCCGGATTCCCTGGTGGACTTGCATCACAGCGAGCTTCCCTTGCTGTGGTGGTGATGGCTTACTTGAGAATGGTTTCGTGGTTTCCAAGAAGCTATCACTGTCCTCTACCAGAAGAGAAGAGAATCTAGATTCCTACATGGAGTCTGGTTCATCTTTAGGCTCCTGATAGACTGGTAGAGATTAGCGAGGCTCCCTCTATGCATAATTATGCCCTGGATGTGTTTCTAAAGCTAATTACTCCAGTATTAATTTCACTCTTGTGTCTTTATAGGGAAACTTTATGGCGATGTTCCTTTTATTGAAGAAAGGCACAGACATCGGTATGAGGTATGGCTTTCGTGCTGAATTACCATGGAATGTGGATGCTCAGTGAGGGGAACCCCGGTGATTATAAGTGGGCCCTCTGGGTATCCAGAGGTGGTATCTGTAGGGCTCAGGGAAGTTGTGCCACATATTCCATAGTCTCCCACTTCCAGAGGAGGCTGGAACACTATACTTTTTGGCTTTCTTTTCTTTTTTTTTTCTAAGAGAGATTTTTGCTATAGGGAGCATGTGCTCACCAGAGAGATATAGAGAGATAGAGAGACAGAAAGCAAGAAATCACCTCTTAGGGGAATGACCATGCTGCAATCCCTTCTCCTCTATTCTCCTCCAGCGATCTTGGGCATACACACACATGTGCCTGACATGAGTTTTAAGCTACTGGATCCGGGACTCAAACTGTGGGTCGACTATGTGGGAGTCCAGTGACATAAACATTATGCCATCTGCTGGTCTAGTCTTTTCGGCTTTCTGAAGGCAGACATCTATAAGTATCTACACATGGGGCACACCAGGGTTCTGTGTCACTCTACCTGCTATCTCCTAGACCAATAGAAGGTCATCTTTCCTTATCCTTATTCTCTTGCCTGCTTTGGGAAAAATGAGACTTGAATCTTCTGAAAAGGAGCCAAGTACCTCTGAGTTTAGGGATGCACCCCTGGGTATCACTTGGTGGACTCTTGGTTTGGGAACCTCTTTGGAAGTTTACATTGAGCCTGAGGCTTAGTGTCACATGACTAAGAAGAGTTCATTGTTGAGATTGTTGCCATAGGAGAAGCATAGGTTTCCAGAAATGCACATCATCTACATCAGTATTTATTTGTGTGTCAGTTATGGTGCTTATGGTTGTAAAGAACAGAAATCCCTGCTTGTTATTCGCTCAAATAAGCCTAAAGAATGAGGAAGTTTAGAGGCTGGCAGGTGGTGTGGTGGTTAAGGGTGCTGGATTCCCACATGGCCGACTGTAGTTCAAGTATTGGACCTATCGGCTTATTTTCTCACTTTCCCTCTCTCTCTCTCTCTCTCACTCTATTCCTCTCTGGTCAAATTGAAATAAATAAATAAGTAAAGTTAAATAAAATAATTCTCTTTTTCTGGAGAAGTTTTTGCTATAGGGCATGTGCACTTGCCAGAAAGACAGAGACAGAGAGACAAAAAGCAAGAAATCACCCCCTAGGGGGGATGGCCACACCACAATCCCTTCTTCTCCATTCTCCTCTCGGGATCTTGGGCACTCACACACACGCACCCGGCCTGAGTTTTAAGCCACCGGGTCCGGGGCGCAAACCGTGGTCGACTACATGGGAGTCCAGCGACATAGCCATTATGCTAACTGCTGGTCCCAATAAACTAATTCTTAAAAAAAAAAAAAAAGAAGAAGAAGGAAGTTTGTTATCTTAGGTAACAGGTAGTCCAGGAGCTAGGTAGGCTCTAGGTATGGGGAACTCAGGACTCACGTTGTTTCTGCAATTCTCTTGACCCTTCCCTTTTCTGTTCATCTGCTTTGCCCTCTGGCTGATCTTGTCCTTTGCTGCAAGATGGCTGCCAGTCACAGTGAGGTGACACTGAATCTCTCTCAGACTGGGAACTCTTTCTTCCACCTGATTGTATCAACCTAGATTATCTGCCTACCTGGAACTAGTAACAAGTAGTCTTTGTCATTCACTCATGCACACCTATTTTGTGTATGGTATACTTATCTAGAGTGTGTAACAAACTCTTACAACTCAAAAGTAAACAATGGCAGAAGATCTGAACAAACATTTGTCCAAAGAAGATGTACAGGGATGGCTTCATGGCCTGGTGGTTAAGGTAGCTGGATTCCATATAGCTGATTGTACAATTTGAGTCGCAGACCCTGCAGCTTGGGAAACATGCCAGGTGCTTGTGTGTGCATGCCCAAAATCCTGTCAGGAGGAAGAGATGGAGAAGGGATTGCGGTGTGACCATTCCCCATGGGGAGTGCTTTCTCTCCCTCTCTCTGTCTTCTCTGGTAAGCACATGGGCCCTCTTGCAAATTAAAAAGAAGCAAACATACAAACAAGGAAGCATTACGCTATCAAAGATGCCAGTCACAACCCCCCCCCCCCCACATATTGTATGATTCTATTAATATGAAATGGCCAGTACACACAAATCTATAGAAGCCAAATGTAGATCTATAGAAGCAGAATGTAGATTGACGGTTGCCTGGGCCAAGGTTGGGGGATGATGGGTAGATTGGGGAATGATGGTTAAAAGGTCCGGGTTAGGGCCAGCAGCTGGCATGGTGGTTAAGGTGGCTTGATCCCATAAGGTCTACTGTATGGTATGAGTCCAGGACCCTGCAGCTTGGAAAACATGCTGGGCGCATGTTCATACATCTTCAAACTTTCAAGAGGAGAGAGGAAGAGAAGGGATTGTGGTGTCTCTGTCTCTCTCTAATGAGTGCATGCACTCTATGGCAAAAAACAAACAAACAAAAAAAGACAGAAAAGGAAGTGCAAAGATGCGGAAAGGGTTAGTGATGAGATGAGTGAGGGAAGGGACCATAAGCCAAGTCATCACATTGTCAACTGTAACCAGTATTTTATTAGAAAAATTGCTCCAAGATTCTCTTTAGAGCTTTTTATTAAGTTTATATGCAAAGAAAGTACTGGGTTTAGTCACAAGAGAAGTAAGATAGTTGTAGTCTTTAAGCAGGTTTGTGATTTGGGGAGGGACAGTTAAGTACCTGTAACTCCAGGGAAGAAGCAAATATGGGGATGGTTATAAATAACGAGTCTCAAGGTTCCAGATTGGAATGTCTGTGTCACAGTCCTGTTTTTGGATCTTATCTGTGGTGATAGAAGATGTACTTCTCAGATTTAGGTGCTGTGATTAGACTTCATATCTCAGTTTCATCATGAGTTTAAAATTAGGCTTTCAGTGTTGAAAATAGAAATGAACTACTATACACCATCCTGACTTAGAATGATTCGACTTCGACTTTGACTTTACAATAGTGCAAAAGTGATATGCATTTAGTAGAAACCATATTTTTTGTACCAATACAACTGGTCTGTTTTTTCATTTTCAGTAGTCAGTAAGTCACATGAGATAATTCTATACTTGAGTATAACACAGGTTTTGTGGTAGGTGATTTTGCCCAATTATAGGCTAATGTTAGGGTAATGTAAGTGAGCATGTTTAAGGTAGGTGAGGCTAAACTATGATGTTTGGTAGGTTAAGTGTATTAAAAATGTGTTTTTGACTTACAGTATTTACAACTCATGATGGGTTTATCAGGATGTAACCCCATTATAAGTTGAAGAGCAGCTGTATGTAGAAGATTATTGAAAAAGAAAATCTACCCAATTGATACAGGACCCTTTCATAAACTGATATGTCTATATTGTACTGCTGCTCAAAGACATTTAATTTCTTCTTTTTCCAGGTGAACCCTAACCTGATCAACAAATTTGACAAGAATGACTTGAATTTTGTAGGTCAGGATGTCAGTGGGGAGAGAATGGAAATCATTGAACTGGCAAGTAAGTGGGCTCTTCATTTTTGAAAAGCTTCATGGTAGGCTAATATCTTTTTATTGACCACAGATTAATCTGAGATCCAGTTTGCTCTCTTTTTCTTTCTCTTTCCTTTGAAATAAATATGCAACTATAAAGTACATGAAGAAACAGATTATTTATAATCATAATCATTTGGGGGCGTATTAGTCTGAATATACTATAAAATGTATTATTCTGAGTCAACCAGTTATACAAGTAGCATGTGTTTTTACCATCCACTGGCTCCCCTCTGCAGTTTTCTTCTATGAGCTAATCTCTATATTGTTGGGCACTCTGGAAAAGGCAAACAGCTCACTATTGAGTGACACTCTGCTTGCTCTCCTCCTTTGAGGAAGAACAGCCAAGTGCCCATCTCACTATTGTCAAGCAGTGTTGATGTCTACTGTATGAGGGACCTGGCTCTTCTGCTTTTCCCTATTGCTCATACTCCATGGTCAAGCATGTGTCAACCATTTAACCTTGGAACACTGACTGCGGCACTCAGAATTCTTTCTAAGACCAAACAAAACACCAACAAAGGGATTGGACTTCTATTAAGAAAGAGCACTGAAGAAATTGTTTGTGACTGGGCTGGGACACCTCTGAGAGCCTGAGACACAAACCTTATGTTCATTATTGAAGAAGACAGAGTTCTTCTCCTTCAGCTCTGCCAGGAAATAGTATCTTCTTAGTCCTTTTTGTGCTGCTATAACAGAGCACCCGAGAATGGGTAATTTGTAAAGAACAGAAATTTATTGATTCATGGTTCTGGAGGCTAGGAAGTCCAAAAGCATGATGATGGCATTTGCTTGGCATCTGGTGAGAGACTTCTTAGTGCATCAGAGAAAGAGAATGTAACAGAGCAAGTGAGGGCTGAACCTTTTTTAAAAATTTTAATTATGATTTCTGGTGTATATATAATTGATGTATATTTTTTGTGGGCTATAGAATGGTTTTTTAAAGGCATACATAGAGTATACAATAATCAAATCAAGAATATACCCGTATTCATCTTCTTTGGCAATGAGCATTACATATTGTACACATTAGTTGACAGCTCTACTAGTTTTTTTAAAAAATATATATTAAAATGTCTATTTTTTTTTACTCTGCTGTGACACTATTACATAACCTCTTTGAACTGTTTCTTATAACCTGCTCTCTAGACAATAAATCAAATCCATTCTCTCATTCTGCCCTCATGACTTAACCACCTTGTAGCATTTTTGTAGTCAAGTACTTTGGGAGTTTTGAATAGGGAGAATTGAAGTCAGAGAAGCCTGCTTTGAACATAGTAGCATTTTACCTGGACCCTGAAAAAAAGAAAGCAATTGACATTTCATATGTTTTCATCAAATTCTTGTCACTAGACTTCTTGTGAGGGACTCTGTATGCCTTATGTAATTTACAAAGTAGATGACACTATTCTCACTTTATAGAGGAGACTGGGGTGTACAGAGGTTAGGCAACCAGGGCTACCCTGCTAGTCACTGATGGGACTGGAGCAAACCCTGGTCCTGGCCTCCTTCTGCCCTGTGAGATTTTCTTGTTCCTCTTGTTTTCTTGGGACACTCAGCCTAAGGTTATCAATCCATGCTAGGGTTTTGAATTAGAACAGGAAGGAGGTATTTCTGGAAGTCTTTCGGATGGAAATACCTATCATTTAGAATTGAAGTGTGAATCATTGTTTGGTATTGAAGCCTCTTTAAGTCTTTCTAGCATTTGAGAAGGCAAAGAATTTCTTAAACAAAGTACTATTTGTTTGCTTTGTTCAAGTACTTATTTCTTTTTCATTCTCCTGGTTCTCATTATTGTCAGCAAATACTTAGAAACCTTTTTTATCACAAGGATTTAGATTCCCATTGACACTTTGAAATTTCACGTGGGTTGGGAAGGAAATGAGAACTGCTGTAAAATCTTGCAATTTTAAAAGTCTGACTGCAAGGGAATTCATTTTATTAAAAAAAATTCCCCAGAAGATTTGAATTCAGGTACCCCCTTAGACGCATATTCACAAATCTCCACCATTCCTGAAGGGTTCTAAGAAACAACAAAGCTTGAGATTAGTATAATGTTAGAATTTGGCTCAAAGCAATTAAGAACATTATTTTAAAGATACTTTATCTGACTGAGAGAACATCATCAAAATAAACACTTTTTAATCTTTCTTCATATTAACATAGAGGTTGTATTTGGATAAAGTGATTCAGAACAATGATCCACTCATTTAAATATTCTGTCCCTAGCTATGACATGATCTATGCTCAGCTTCTGATTTTAGTGGTACAAAAATGCAATTACTGTCTGCTTTCTTTCAAAGATATCCCTAGATGCTGTGCTGTAAGATTGATCTCGTCTTAAATTTAAAGCTATGTTGCTTAATTTCTTCTCTAAGTGTCGATGATTTTTCTTTTTTTCTTGAGATGTCACATTCCTGGGAGAAAATGGCATTCCCCTCATCAACCTTTTATATCTGACTAACCCTGTAATTCATGGAGACTTCTTAGGTGTTCTCCATTGCATTTTTCTGGGATCAGAGCTGTCCATGTAAGGGTCCAGAGATCGGTCCAACTGATGGAGACACAGAAAAGACAATGACAATGCAACTGCAAAAGAGGCTTTTATTTTTCCAGCTAGCTGGAGTCCAAGTTCCTGCCCGTCGCAGCGGGCCTTCACAAGGACCCCGAGCCTAAGATAAAGGGATCTTTTATAGTTCAGGATTTTTCATAGAATGTAACACATACAAAGGAGGGGGTGTGAGAAGCGAGGGTCCAGCTATCACCACCTGCTCAGGTCTAGATAAGGGCTCTCAGCTAAGGGTCCGGATGACCTTGCCTCGGAGGTGCTGGGCTCTCCCGTTTTCCACTTATCTGAGAGTTCCCAGACTCCTGGTTCCCATCCTTGAGGCCCTAACAAAGTGGGCTCCGTCCTTGAAGACTTAACAGGGTAGCAATTAAGCTAACTTGCCCCAGCATTCCCTAACATGGCGGTGATTATGCTAACTTGGCCTAACACCCAGTGATGGAACTATTCTGTCCTGTTCACAAACGGCAGCCACTAGGAGTAAGTGGCCAGTGAGCACTTGAAATATGCTCAATTAGGGGCCGGCAGGTGGTGTGGTGGTTAAGGGCACTGACCCCCACATGGACTACTGCAGTTTGAATCCCGGACCTGGCAGCTTGCTTTCTCACTCACTCTCTCTTTCTTTCTCACTTTGTCCTTCTCTGGCCAAGTTAAATAAATAAATAAAGTTAAATAAAATAATTCTTAAAAAAAGAGAAAAAAATACATATGCTCATTTAATTTTAATTAGGCACATGTGGCTGGTGGCTGCCATTTTGTACAGCAGAGCTTTAAATGATAACCTTGGCAGCAGAATGGGCATTTCTGTTCAATCATTTACTTTTTTTTTTTTTTTTTTTTTTTTTTGCTATAGGGTATGTGTGCTTACTAGAAAGACAGAAAGACAGAAAGTGAGAAATCACCCCTCTGGGGGATGGCCACGCTGCAATCCCTTCTCCTCCATTCTCCTCTTGGGATCTTGGGCATGCATGCACACGTGCCTGGCGTGAGTTTAAGCCACCGGGTCCAGTGACTACATGGGAGTCCAGCGACATAGCCATTACGCCAACTGCTATCCCTCAATCATTTACTTTTTATTCTAGTGGTAGCTCTGGGTCTCCAGTGGCAAGTGATGGGAATTTGTGATTTTGAATTTCATACTTGATTTTTAGATCATTTGATAAAACAACACATCGAAAGTTATATTTAATTTTCAAGTTATATTTACTTCCCCCATAAAACTTACCTTATTTTATTCAGTTTGATGCATAAGGCAATTAAAATTATTCTTTTTAAAGATGAGAATACAGCATTCTAACCATGCTCTGTACTATAGTAATTATGAGATTAGAGAGTTGCTTCAACTATGTGTTCCATAATCTGAGAATAAACATAGTTCTTTAGAGTTCTGATGGGGGAAGGAATTTGGAATCCTAGAAAACTGCTACCCTGGTTTAAAAATGTTGTCCATTGAATTCTTACCATTCTGAAATGTGGGATTCCAGATAACTGGGAAAAGCTACTTTTTTTTTGTTTGTTTGTTTTTGTTTCTATTACCTCTAAGAGATTTGAATAGCTCCTAGTAGGGGCTTTTTACAATTTTCACAATGAAAATAGCTTAATCTCCCCTCCCTGATAAAGTAAGTAATACATACTCTTTGTAAAGGTTCACACAATGCAGGAAAGTATAAGGAAGGGAAGAATAACTTAAAACTCTTGCCACCTTGAGCTGTAACTACCATTTACATGTTGAAAGGCTATCCTTTTATCACTCAGAGACTCATCCCAAAGGATAAGTTGGCACAGGCTAAAATATGAGTACCAGTTCAGTTGTATGTTGCTACGATTAATATCCAGCTTAAATCTGTGACCAGAAAAGCAGTTGTATCTGGTGCAGTCTCGGGGTGGTCCACTGGGTCAGCATTGTGATTGTTTATCCAAGGGGACCCTTCCCTTGGGAAAGGAGAAGACCTTGCAGGAAATGGCCTGAAGCCATCTAAGAAAAAGAATGACCAGATGTCAGCCTACTGTCCAAGAGATACCATGGAAATGGAGCCAGTTTAAGTCTTTCAAAGGTGTTCAAAATGCAGACTGCTTTTGGGAAAGCAGAATTCATCTTGCCATTGAAAAATTTTTGCTTGACTTGGCTCACTCTAACATCTTCCACACAATAAATTTTCAGATCTCTTATAAAGTGAGATATGCTTTATAATTTGGAATTCTGCTCATAAATGGATCATGAGAGTGACTATATTGATAAGGAATGAAATAATGATCTTACGATTTACTGAGTTTTCTTATTCAAAGATAAGAAGAACTTTCAAGCAGTTCTTTTGTTTGCTTCAATCGCATGATGATTGTTCTCATTTCAGATCATCCCTATTTCGTTGGTGTGCAATTCCACCCTGAGTTTTCTTCTAGGCCCATGAAGCCTTCCCCTCCATACCTGGGGCTGTTACTTGCAGCAACTGGGAACCTGAATGCCTACCTGCAACAGGGGTGCACGCTGTCTGCCAGGTAACCAGTTTACCATTCCTAGCAATGACCTGAGATGCACAGTTGTTAACATCTTAGGTTTCTAAAATTTAACATCTTTATAGAAAATGGTTTAAAAGTAAAGAATCATTTTCTTCCTTTTAGCAAAAATAAAATTTTCTGTCATAGCAGTTATCTGTCAGTTTTCCAAATCATGCTGGTATTAGGTATTATTTTAGAAATGTTGTCATTTTGATAGGTGAAAAATAGTATTTTCTTGTTGACTGATTAAGAAATCTATATGAATATTTTATGTTTATTGGTTCTTTGTTTTATGAATAATCTGTTCATATCCTTTGTCCTATTTTCCCTTGCATTTTTTTCCTTACTGATTGGTAAGCTTTTTAACATATAACGCACATTAATTCTTTGTTAGGCTACAAATATTTTTTTCAAAGTAAGCTTGCTTTTCTTCTAAGTTGTTAATGGTAGTTTTTAGTCTCTGTAATGCATTTTAGATAAGGACTTCAGGTAGTCCTTATTTAGGTTTTAAAAAAATGTGGGGAACAGCAAATGGCATAATGATTATGTCGCTGGACTCCCACATAGTTGACTGTGGTTTGAGTCCTGGACCCGGTGGCTTAAAACTCGTGGGATTAGCAGATGGTGTAATGATTATGTTGCTGGACTCCCATGTAGTTGACCCCGGTTTGAGTCCCGGACCCAGCAGCTTAAAACTCACACTAGACACGTGTGTGTACGTTCCCACAGTCCAGAGAGAAGAATGGAAGAGAAGGGATTGCAGCACGGCCATGCCCCGGGGGATGATTTCTTGTTTTCTGTCTCTGTCTCTCTCTGTTTCTCTGGTGAGCACATGTGCCCTATAGCAAAAATCTCTAAAAAAATATATGTAGTAAAATATTTTATTTTTATGGATTTTGCCTTTAGTATGATATCTAAAGCCTTTCCCCATGGAATGATTAGTAAATAATAAGTCATATGTTTTCCTTTAGCACTTCTATAATTATGATTTTGTGTTTTAAATCTATAATTTAGATGGACTTTATTTTCAGCAAAGTGTGTGTGATCTAATCCCCCCACACACCAAATTGCTTGTAAGTTGAATATTTGAATTTGTCTCAGGTATTCCTATTTTGTTCCATTGATGGAACAAAAAGATTTACACCTAAATTTTTATCACCCTTTCCCTTATCACGATGTTATTATAAATCAGGACCTTATCTGTTCTATTCCTGTTGTTATTAAACTTTTTAATGTATTTTGCTATTTTTCTTTTTTAAGAATTATGTTATATAATTTTTTTTATTATTTTTTTTAAGAGAGATTTTTGCTTTAGGGCATGTGCACTTGCCAGAGAGAGAGAGAGAGAAAGCGTGACAAAAAGTGAGAAATCACCTCCCAGGAGAGTTGGCCATACCACAATCCCTTCTCCATACTCCTCTTGGGATTTTGGGCATGCACACACATGATACCGGTGTGAATTTTAAGCTCTCTAGTCTGGGTCTTGATCCATATTTGACTACGTGGGAGTCCAGCGACATAACCATGACTCTATCTGTTGGTCCCTATTATTACTATTTTTTAATTTGACCAGAGAGAGAGTGAAAGTGAGAAAACAAGCTGCCAGGTCTAGGACTTGAACTGTGGTTGGTCATGTGGGAGTTTAGTGCCTTAACCACCATGCCACCTGCCAGCCCTATATTTTGCTATGAGGACACTTTTCTTTCTGCCTTTTTTTTTTTAATGCTAGAGGTACATGTTCATAAGCATGAGAGAGAGAGAGAGAGAAAGAGAATATCCCAAGGGGGTCAATACTACAATCCCTTGGGAACCAGCAGTTAGCGTAATGGCTATGTCGCTGGACTCCCACGTAGTCGACCGCGGTTCGCGTCTCGGACCCGGTGGCTTACAACTCACGCCGGGCGCGTGTGTGTGCGTGCCCAAGATCCCGAGAGGAGAATGGAGGAGAAGGGATTGCGGCGTGACCATCCCCCCTGGGGGGTGATTTCTCGCTTTCTGTCTCTCTGTCTCTCTCTGTCTGTCTGGCGAGCGTACGCGCCCTATAGCGAAAAACCTCTCCAAAAAAAAAAAAAAAAAAAAAAATACTACAATCCCTTTTCCTCCAATTCTCCATCCCATCAGGATGCTAGGCATTGCACATGTACCTGGCATGTTTTTCAACCTGCTGGATCTGGGACTTCAACCTTGGGCAACCATGTGGGATGTGGTTTCCTCTGTGCAGTGCTTAATCACTGTGCAATGGGGCTGGCCCTGTATGGTGATTTTTAAACTCAGATCTGAAAAAAAAATTCCTTAGGGATTTTAAGTGAAATTTCATTACATTTAAATATTAGTTGGGGAAGAATTTACCTGTGCTTTTTCTCATCCAAGAATATTATGCCATATGTAATAACTTTAAAAGTGGAAACAAGTAGCCAGAATATCGGATTTAGGTTAGGTAATTACCACATTAAGTGGATATATGTTTTGAAGATTACCATTGCCAATCCTCATCCCAGCAAACAAACCTTTGCAGTACCGCCACTGGGGGCTGCCAGGGTCTGGGCATGGAGTATACATGTGTGTTTGTGATACCCAAGCCTGCTTATCAATGACTTTAGCTGCTGGGAGAAGCTCACAGCTCTCTAGTATTTACTTTCTCTGTGTGTTAATATAGGAGCAGCTCTACATATTTTGCATGCCAGGCATCTTAGTGAATTAATGATTACTCCCTGAATGATTACTCCTTGAGTCCGTGCATTGGCTTTTGAATTATGCCCATGTTGCTGGAGTCTTGCTGCCTTGAGGAGCAGGCTGAGGGGACTCCAGGTTCTCTACTGAGCAGCTCTGCTTTATCTGGCTCATGCACTGTGGTTCTGCACGAGCAATTTCATACGGAGAGGAGCTTTCTGATTCTGAGGCTGCATGGCTTACCTAGAAGACTGGAAATTCCAGTGTGGGCCAATAGTGGATGTACTGTGACCCTTTGCAGCCACTTTATAGTCTCCATTGTTTCAAATTCTCACACGTAAGTGGAGGGCGATGTGGAACAAGTTAGATGATTGGGAGAAATAATTCACTATACCATCTGACAGTTTGCAAGCTTCAACTGATAAACACATGTTGTCTGGTCTGCCTGGACTCTACCTGAGCTCTGGATGGTCTGCTGGCTCCTGCATGGAGGCTGGTGGTTTCTGGGTAAAGCTCTTCTACAGTTTCTGATGAAAGTGACTGATTGCTAGTGACTCCTGAGCATGAGCATGATATAATATGTCCTGGGAGAAGGAAAGACTGCTTAACAGAGCTCCGATGCTGGTACTGGAATCACAGCTGCCTAGTAACTTCCATGGTAGTGAGAGAATTCCTGTGTATCAAGCACAAAGTGGTGCATTCCTTGGAAGCAGCCAGTGTCCTATTTATCTTTGTCTCCTTGGTTTCCTAGCACACAGGGGCCATTTATTACCTGTTAAAGTAATACGTGCAGGTAGCAGGGGAGGATGGATATAGTCTAGTCTAATCTTGACGCATTCCGGGGGTTTTGCAATGAAGAATGGTGACTCTGAATTAATCCAGGGACAGACACCAAGAAACCAGAGGAAACTTGTACTCCAATTCCTCTGCCCAGTCCCATGGGATTAGTGAGCTTTGAAAAGCAAATGACTGCTTTGATGACCAGGCTCTAATATGAGCTGAGTTGGGGCTATATTTCTGTCAAACAAGATTACTGTTTGTAATCAACCCTAAGCAAACGTGACATGGAATATGAACACTAGAATAATAACTTTCTTTTCCAGAAATTGGCTCTGGTATTTTCAATTCTGGCACATCTACAGTCAATGTCTTCAAAGCATGGAGTGTAAAAATCCTTGGCTTTGAATAAGTATACCTGAGCTGTAACCTCTGCGTTCTGCCTAGTGGAGAACATTTATCTTTTAACACCTGGGAAATTGTTGGAAGAATTTTATTTTGGGATTTAGAGCCCGTGAGCTAAACTCTCACCTAGTCTGTTATTTTTTAAAAAAAAACTTTTAAAGAATGATTTTATTTAACTTTATTTATTAATTTATTCATTTGTTTATTTCAATTTGACCAGAGAGGGATAGAGTGACACAGAGAGAGAGAAAGTGAGAAAGCAAGCTGCCAGATCCGGGACTCGAACTGTGGTCAGCCATGTGGGAATCCAGCACCTTTAACCACCACGCCACCTGCCAGCCCCCATCTAGTCTGTTATTTACACAATGGTGGCCGTTTTGAAGACCAGTTTCACCTGTTTTAGATGGGCATACTAATTTTAGAGTAATATTTTTTAGTTTTAATGTTTTGAGCTACTAAAAAATACATGCAAATTCAAACCGAAAGTCTTATTTTGGGGGTTCCTCAAGACCACTTGCACATTTGGTGATTCTTTTTTTTTCTTTTTTTGAGAGTTTTTTTTGCTATAGGGCATGTGTGCTCCCCAGAAAGACAGAGAGAGACAGAGAGATAGAAAGCGAGAAATCACCCCCCGGGGGGGATGGCCTCGCTGCAATCCCTTCTCCTCCATTCTCCTCTCGGGATCTTGGGCATGCATGCACACGTGCCCGGCGTGAGTTTAAGCCACCTAGTCTGGGACTCAAACCGCAGTCGACTACATGAGAGTTCAGCGACATAGCCATTACACTAACTGCTGGTCCCACATCTGGTGATTCTTTAGAAGGAATCAGAATATATTGTACTCATGTCTAATATTTACTACAGTGACATGGTAAGCATGCACAGCAGGATCAGTAGAGGAAAAGATGGAAGTAGAATCTGGAGAAATCTATTTGCAAGTTGCTGTGAGAAGTCACAGAGAGCTCTCCTTCCTCCCAGCAGTGGAAATACTGCAATAGGTGTGTGATGTTTCTGCTCAGAGAAGCCCATTTGAGACTCAGAGTTTAGGGATCTTATCTGGGCTAGTCACATAGGCATTCTATGTTTAGCAACCACTAATATTCCAGACTTCCAGAAGGAAAGCAAATGCTCACCATAAATTACATTGTTTGTATAAACAGCCTAGGCCTGGTGAAATGACCTTATCAGTCAGTAATGGAGCACACATTTTGAAAGGCACGTTCTCAGATAGCAGCGAGGACCAACTCCGCCAACAGGCCCTTCTAAAGACAGCAGCCTCAGCCTGCTGTATTAACTCCATTTTGCATGCATCTAAGTAATAAACCATTTTTAGAGAAAATACATCAAATACAAAATTGGATCCATGAAACAAATCATTGCAATTCTTTCTGATGTTGTTCCTCTGGTGTCTAAACATAATTTGTCCACGTGTAAAAAGTACCTATAAATTTGCATGGTCATGCTGGCATATAGTATAACTGTTTCATGTAATTGTAAGAAAAAAACTTCTAGGAGACTTACACTGAACAGAATTTATATAAAGATGCTTGGAATTAGGAGTTCTTTAGTATCTAGAAATGAAGCACATAATCTCTGTCTGGAATTACATTTTTAAAAAAAATTTGCTACAGAGAGTGTGTGCTCGCCAGGACGAGAGAAAGAAGAAAGCACCTCTCAGGGCGGATGGCCGTGCCACAGTCCCTTCTTTTCCATTTTTCTTTTGGGATTTGGGGCATGCCCTCACACATGCCCAGTGTGTTTTCAAGCTGCCAGGTCCAGGATTTGGACCACACAGTTGGCTGGAATCCAGCCACTCCAACCACCAGGCCAGTTGCCATCCCAGAATTCCATTTTTAAGTAACCAAAGGAAGATTGGAGTCTAGAGTTTATAGATATTTTTCAGCATGTGTATCTGTAAGCATGTGGCTGCTTACCACACTCCAAGTTTAAGAACAACCTTTAGTTCTTACAACGCTGGCATTTATCTTGCCCTTTTGTCAGGTCAGAGGAAAACTCTCCTGCTTAGATGATGCCCGTTCCACAGCAGAAAATGAGCACTTAGGTGGAATTCAGTTTGCAGTTCGCAGAAATGCTGCTCTTTGGGGAAACATGTTTTGAAAGTATAAAACCAGAATGTGAAGCCATTTATTTGCGTAGCATTTTATTCTAGGTTTGGGACTTTGGGTTCCGTGTCTCCACCCAATGCTTATTATCTCATCTGTAGAGAAGTCATCTTTGTGCAAAACAGGAGGCAGGGTGGAACGAGAACAACAGGAGGGAGGTACTCGGTGATTCACTGTATTTGCTTGACTGTTTCAGACTCAACCCAAAAGTTGAGATGATTTTATGTTACAGGAAGTACACACCTGGAGCCGGCTCTTCCCCTTTTCTAATTCCTTTGGGTGCTCCCAGGATCCAAGTCCACTGTCTCCTTTGTGCTCACCGTCCCCTCTATACTTTTTTAAAAATTATTATTTATTTAACTTTATTTATTCATTCAATTAATTTTAATTTGACCAGAGAGAGGCACAGAGAGAGAGAGAGAGTGAGAGAGAGAAAGGGAGAAAGGAAGCCGCCAGGTCCAGGACTCGAACCACGGTCGGCCATGTGGGAGTGGCCAGCACCTTAACCACCACGCCACCTGCTGGTCACCTATACTTTTTATCTTTGAATCCAGGCAGCAGGCAGGGAGACAAGGAGCCCATTTCATTCATCAGTGTCTCTGCTTTCTGTTCTGTGGTTATTGGGGCTTTTTTTCCAAGTAACAAGCTGGCTTCAAGCCTGGGAAGATTTTGTTTTTTGTTCACTTCAAGATGTTACCAAAAATTTGAGAAACCCACCAGCTTAACATAGTCACTGTGCTTGTTTCTGAGTATTTCTTTCCAGTCTTTGTTCTCTACCTACATATAACTCTTTTCACAGTTGTAATTATAGTGGTGAGTGTAGATGTTGAATTGGGTAGTTGGAAAAGTCATGATGCATTTTTGCATAGAAAAACATAAAAAAGGTGCTGGCAGGTGGCATGGTGGTTAAGGGTGCTGGACTCCCACATGGTTGACTGTGGTTCGAGTCCTGGGCCTGGCAACTTGTTTTCTTACTTTCTCTCTCTCTCTCTCTCCCTCCCTCTCTCTCTCTCTCTCTCTCTCACTATGTCCCTCTCTGGTCAAATTAAAGTAAAAAAATAAATTTAAATAAAATAATTATTTTAAAAAAAGAAAAACAGAAAATATATCATGACTTTTCTGATGATCCCCCTCATATATATATATATATTCCTCCAACTCTTTTATTTTGAAAACCTACAAAAAAGGTGAAAACAATAATACAGTGAACATTTGCATACCCTTCACCCAGATTCATCAGGTGTTACTATTTACATTTGCTTCTCTCCCCCCTTGTATATAGACTTGTTTCTGAATCACCTGGGCTTTCAGAGTATAAGCTCTGGAGTCAGGATACACCAAGTTCAAATCCAGCCCCTTTATTTCCCAACTGACTGCAACCCCACTCTTCTCTGTGTCAGTTTCTTTATAAAAAGGTGATAGTGATAGTCCCCACTTCACATGGTGGTAACGAAGATTAAATTTCACACTAAATGTACAGCACTCAGCACAGCACCCTGGTCTATGGTCGGAACCCAAATGGGAATTGTTATGATTAATTTTACCTTAGTTCTGGGCTCCTTCATCTTTTGCCTACTGCAAAGCCTCCTACGTGGCCTCCATGCCTCCAGCTTTCCTCTGCTTAATCCATCCTCTGCCTTCTGAATGATTTTCCCACATTATTTTGGAGCTTAAAAGTCTTGGTGGCTTCCCTTGATTTACAGGATGAAATGCACACTAATCCATATGAAACAGCTTGCAGTCCCCTGGACTCCCCAGAGGGTTTAATGCTGGTCCCTCTTGGCTAGTGATACATGTTTTGAACAGCTTAGTGACAGGGGAATATGGATCCATGTCCTAGTAGGGTGTCAGTTCCCGGAAACGTTACCATGGGCACTGGGGGGCTGGATGACCCTCCACTGTTTACTGAATGTGCTTTTCTCCCTTGAAGGCGTCTTTGTTCCACCTTGGCTGGCTTTGCTTTCTATTTGACTCAGAGAGTGAGATCCTCTTTTCCCTGCAAGGTTTTAAACTTGAAATCACCTTGCCTTTTGACTTTGATGCTGCCAAGGGCCTGTTTTATTTCTGTGAGGACAGAATGGACGAGTAGAGCGGGTACGCTGGATTTGACGCTTGGGTCTGTCGCTTACTGGGTAATTGTATCCAAGTCACCTCTCCTAAACCTCTTAATTTCTCATCCTTCGGGCTGCTTTGAGGAGCAGCATTCAGCCTTAAACTGCTATCAAAACACTCTTTTCCCCCCTTTGTTATATTTCAAACAAAAGTGAACTGGAAAAATAAAGGATTCTCTTTTTGTTTTCTTTTTCTGCACTTCTTTTAAACACCTTTTAAGACACAGTTTCCCCCTGTGACTGTTGGACTTCAACTCCATACCTTGAGATTTTTTTTTCCTGGTAAATTATTGTTAAGAAACCATATTTGAGTGCACCTCCTCTTGGGTTAATGTCGGTTAAAAGGTGCTCTTTATTGATCACGGTTCACCGCAGCGGTGATGATATGGGGCCCGCTGGGAATGGAGTTAATAGTAATACGGACTGCTGTGCTTTTAATATCCTGCCTGGGTTGCAATCTACTGTTTACTATGAAATGCAAAACTCATTCAAAACATACTAAGTTTTTATTCCATTGCTCTTCTGTTTTATGGCTTCCAGGGACCCTTTGAGAAGGAAGGAAGTATTGCGGTAACGATGCTTTGGGGAAAACTGTGTGCATGGCAGCCTGTTTTTAAACCATGCTTTTCCACATGAGATGCGTTTGGGTATACGGTATTGTAGGAACTCATGCATGCTGGGAATCCTAACTATGCCATTAAAGAATTTTAAATTCCAACCACTTCTTTCTATTGATGGAGAAGAAATGCTTTAACAGCTGTCTCTGGGCAGCATAAAAAGTGGAATGTGTGAGCTGTTCCTAGACTCTTTCCCTAGCACCTTGCAATATATGTTTTCATATATGGGGAATTTCCAGGAACTGGGAGTCTCTGACAAAGAAACTTGGCTATGTTTGACCACGATTGCCTTTTGTTGGTCAAGACCTATGGGTAGATCATTGCAGTCAAGTCTGGTTGAGTTGAGCCCCTAGTGATAGTGAATTCTGTGTCACTGCTGGTGATTTTGATTTTGTCTGGCAAGAAACAGCACTGCAATTTTTTTTTTCTAAAAGAGTTTCCACTGTTTTGGGGATACATGCATGCATGAATACTACTTGCTGTGATTTTAGTGAATGGTAAGTAGATAGCCAGACCTTTTTATTTTCCTTTTTCTTTTTTAAAGTTTTTGTCATGGGTGTATGCTCACTGCAGAGAGACAGAGAGAGAGAAAGTTAAAAATCACCCCCTGGGGGACCAACAGATGGCGTAATAGTTACCTCATTGAACTCCCACGTAGTCGACTGTGGTTCAAGTCCTGGATCTGGCGGCTTAAACACACTGGGCACGTGTGCGTGTGTGTGTGTGCCAAAAATCCTGAGATGAGAATGGAGGAGGAGGGATTGTGATGTGACCTGTGCTCAGAGGGGGGGGTTCTCACTTTCTGTCTCTCTCTCTGTCTCTCTCTGTCTTTCTAGTAAGCACGCATGCCCTATAGGAAAACCTCTCTTTAAAAAAGAAAGAAAGAAAATCAGCCCCTGGGGGAATGGTCACACCATAGTCCGTTTTCCTCTATTCTCTTCTCAAGATTTTGGGCACACATGCACATGGGCCTGGTGTGATTTCCAAGCTTCCAGTTCCAGGCCCCGGCCAGACTTTTTTTTTTTTGAGGCTTTTAGGGGCCAGTAGTTGGTGTGGTGGTGAAGGCACTGGACTCCCACATGGCCGACTGTGATTCGAGTCCCAGACCTGGTGGCTTGCCTTCTCCCTTTCCTTCTCTCTGTCTAATGACTATACCAAGTTAAAAAAAAATACTAATAATAAGTAAAATAAAATAAAAAAATTCTTTTTAAAAAAGCTTTTTAAGGAACTGACAAGGGGAGCCATTGCATGTGATTGTAGTTATTTATTTATTTATTTAAATCATCATTCGCTTGTTTGTAAGCCAGCATTATCCAGTAGAATTTTCTGCAGTAATAAACATGCTCTGTAATTTGCATCATCAAATATGGCAGTCACCAGGAACACATGGCTGTTGAGCACTTGAAATGTGGCTAGTGCCAGCGAAGAATAGAATTTCACATTTTATTTGATTTTTTTTTTCTTCGAGAGAGATTTTTGCTATAGGGTATGTGCACTTACCAGAGAGACAGAGAAAGAGACAGGAAGTGAGAAATCTGCCCCCCCCCCCCCCCCCCGGAGGAATGGCCATGCTGCAATCCCTTCTCCTCCATTTTCCTCTCAGGATCCTGGGCACGCACACACACGTGCCCTGTATGAGTTTCAAGCCACCAGATCTGGGACTCAAACTGTAGTCGAGACTACATGGGAGTCCAGCGATATAACCATTTTGCCATCTGCTGGTCCCAACATTTTTTTTAATTTTAATTGGTTTCAGTTTAGATAGCCACTGTGACTTGTGGCTATCATATTAGACAGTACAGTTTTAAAACTTTCCTATCCTCATCTGTAACAAGACACACATGAACCTGTCTTTTTTTTTTTTTGGCACTTGATAAAATTTAAGATACATGACTCTAATATCTGATTATGCTTCCAGTGAGAATCTTGTCTGTGTGTGTATATGGGAAGATAATTTTAAAAGACAGGTTATGGGGCTGGCAGGTGGCGTGGTGGTTAAAGGCGCTAGATTCCCACATGATCAACCATAGTTCGAGTCCTGGACCTGGCTTCTTGCTTTCTCCCCTTCTCTCTCTCTCTCTGGTTATATTAAAAAATCATAATAACAAATGGAATGAAATACATAAATAAATCTTAAAAAAAAAAAAAACGACAGGTGACTCATAAGATAGAGCTGCAATGTCTCGAATTAAATAAGAAGGTAGTCAGATAAATCTAGGTTATGACTTCTTTTAAGCATGCCCTGTGTGAAACAAAAACTGAATGCCAGTCATACATAGTGCAGAGTAACTCACTTCCTATCGCACATGTAGGGGCTGTGGCTCTTCTGCGTTTGGATGATGAATCGCATTTGATTTCTGTCCTTTTTTTTTTTTTTGGCAGGCAGATGAATGCTCTCATAGCAATAATGTCTGTTTTGATCACTCTGTTCTTGGGAGACATGGTTTATTTTATTGTCCTACCCCGGGTCTCTGAACATATATGAAAGAAAATTAATTACCTCAGTCATTAGCCTTGGAGATGAATAAACTGAAGCTTGTCATTTTGCTGTGTTGGCAGTTTGGGCCAGACAGCCATCAGATAGAAATGAGAGCTGTTAGGTTAGAAACAGACTCACCCTGCTTCCAGGTAACATTGTCTCTGTAGGTCAGTAGAACTCTAGTGGAGTTGATCAATATGCTGATTTATTTGTAACCGACCAAGATGAACCCCACATAGAGCCCACAGTTGAGAGTGAAAAGTATACTTGCAGAGCTATCTCATGTAGGTGTATTTTTTGGGGGAGTGGGGGAAGAGGTTTTTGCTACAGGGCGCATGCACTTGCCAGAAAGACAGAGAGAGACAGAGAGACAGAAAGTGAGAAATCACCCCCAGGGGGGATGGCCACGCCGCAATCCCTTCTCCTCTTGGGATCTTGGGCACGCACATACACGTGCCTGGCATGAGTTTAAGCCACCAGGTCCCAGACTTGAACCACAGTCGACTACATGGGAGTCCAGCAACGTAGTCATTACACCAGCTGCTAGTCCCTATTTTTTTTTTTTTTAAGATTTTTTGCCATAAGGTGTATGTGGGTTCAAGCTCCCTGTGAGGAGAGGGAGCTTAATGACCACTGATGACCAGTCCCTCCATAATCCCAAAATCCCAGGAAGAGAATGGAGAGTGGACTGTGGTGTGGCCATCCCCCCTTGGGGTGTGATTTCTCACTTTTTCTCTCTTCGTCTCTCACTCTGTCTCTCACTGGCAAGCACATGTGTCCTATGGCAAAAACCTTAAAAACAATAAAAAACAAAAAACAGGGGCTGGCAGGTGGCGTGGTGGTTAAGGGCGCTGGACTCCCACATGGCCGACCGCAGTTCGAGTCTCGGACCTGGCGGCTTCCTTCTCACTTTTCCTCTCTCTTTTGCTCTCTCTCTCTCTGTCCCTCTCTGCTCATATCAAAATAAATAAAGTTAAATAAAATAATTCTTTAAAAAACCAACCAAACAAACAAACAAAAAAAAAAACAAAGCAAAAACAGAGGCGAAACCCAATGAGCAGCTGAAAAAAGGAGAGTCTTTGACTAATGCAATGAGAGGATGCAGCCATGCCCGTGGTCCTCTAGCCCCTCAAGTTGCTGTAGGGGATGGAAAAGATCTTCCTCTATAGCCCTGTTAGGTTCAGGGCTCAGGCCCCATAACAAAAGATAGATTAGCAAGGCAAAAACATCCGAATTGATTTAGTATAAGTTTTATGTGACATGAAAGCCCTTGTAAGGAAATGAAGAAACTAAAGAAACAGGTAAACACTAAATTTTAAAAAAATAATTATTTATTTAATTTTATTTATTCATTCATTTAAATTTGATGGGAGAGAGAGAGAAAGAGCGAGAAAACAAGCTGCCAGGTCGGGACTTGAACTGCGGTCGGCCATGTGGGAGTGTCCAGCTGTGGGAGTGTCCAGCGTCTTAACCACTACACCACCTGCTGGTCCCCAACAGTAGTGTTTTTCTAGCAGATTTGATGAAGTGGGAAAGTCATGGCGAAATGGGATGGGGCAGGTATGATCCTGGTAATGAACTGAGGGAAACGTAGCAAGGTCGTTTGCTCAGGTTCTGCTCTACGGCCCCGCATCTTCAGAGATAAGGATGCACTTTTCATTTGAGTGTAGAGAGGGCACCTTTCACCTGAGGGTTTTATAACCTAATTCAGGGGAAGGTCAGAAAATCCTTCCTAGGCTTTATGACCTACTTATGGGGAGAAAGATGAGGGATGTTCAAAAAGACCTCCTTGCACATGCTGCCTATCAAATTCCTTCAACTCTAACTATCCAGTATGCCAAAGTACTGTATTTTGGGGTAATTGTCCTAAAACCCCTCACTGCCAAAGGAAACAATTGCCAGCAGAAGGGTGAAAAATGAAAAAATGGAGTGTCCAGGTAATATGCTATGTTATTATACTTGAGAACGACTTGCCATCAGTAGAAATAGAACTAGGTAATACTCAGCCTCAGATGGACTGAGTGTAGGCTCTGGTATGACAGGAGAAGACTCACAGAAAATAAACTGGTTCCTCAACTCCGGCTTTCATTTTAATTCAGTTTGTTAATGCCACACCTACCGTAGAAAGCAAACCATAGGGAAGGGAGGCAGGAGAGCGGTCTGCTTTCCAGGCTTTTGTTGAGGTTTAGAAATGGTCAGTGGTTTTCAGAAGACAATAAATCTCAATGTAAATTAAGATGCTTTTTAAATTCCCTGGGGCTGGCTCTGCAATGCAGTGGTGAAGCATTATGTGTAGGAAGCCAAATCCCAAATGACTGTGGTTCAAATCCTGACCTTGGAGGGTTGAAAATCATGCTAGATGCATGTGCATGTGTGCCCCGAATCCTGATGAGATAGAGGAATGGAGGAAAAGGATCGCAATGTGACCAGGCCATATGGGAGGTGTTCTCTCTGGTGTGCACATATTCCCTCTGGCAAAAGCAAAAGTCACTGAATAAGTAACTTCCAATTTACAATGAAAGCAATCATTTCTCTGATCAAAGGAGGAGTCCATGGTGTGTGGCCAGACTAACCATTCTTGTAGTGACTAGAAAGTGACGGTAGAATGTTCCTTTGTATTTTCTCTGAACGGGGTTGATTATGGAACATGTCTGGGATTGAACATTGATTAATTGTCCAGGGTTTTGTTTTTACACCTTGGTAAATTAGTTTTTCTTCTGATCAGTGATAGATACAGTGATGCCAGCGATGACAGCTTCTCAGAGCCAAGAATGGCTGAGCTGGAAATCAACTGAAATGAACACAACTTGTAATAATGGGGACCACCTGGGACGGTAAGAAGGGATCTTCAGGTGCTGTTTCTGTCTTACAGACAAGCATCGTCTTGCAGGAGGAGGGAGCATTACAAGATTTGTCTTACAAGATCCTGCTTCCTGGGGATACTCTAATTTGTGTTTTTCATTTGCTTGTTTTCTGAGAAAGCATGCACTCACCAGAGAGAGGGAGAGAGAGCACTCCCCAATGCAGCAGGCTTACACCACAATCTCTTCTCCATCTCCTCCTCCTATGGGGATTTGGGCATTGCATGCCACCAAGGCCAGAATTGGAACTGTGTGGTGCCATGTGGGATCCAGCTCCCTCAGCCACTAGGCTGCCCTGGCCCAAGGATGCTCCAATTTGACTGGCATAGTTAGCAGCCCCTGGTGGTCTCGAGATTAGGATTGGGAAAATGGAAGGCACCCGAGGCCAGGAGTCCATCTCTAAGAAGATCTATACATGTACACCTGGAGGCTGTAGTGCTTAGAGTTGTAAGAGTCCAGGTCAGAAGTTGGTAAACTCTTCCTGTTAAGCAAATAGGGAATATTTTAGGCTTGTGGCCATGCAGTCTGTGTCATACTTCTCAGCTCTGCCAGTGTAGCAGGAAAGCAGTCACAGACAACACCAACCTAAGTGGGCATGACTGTGTGCCCACACAGCTATATTTGCAAAAAGAGTTTGCTGACCTTGGTCTAGGTTCCCCATAGAAAAGCAGATTTCCTTGGGTTTATGTAAAATAAAATATGAAGGGCCTTCAAGAAATTTGTTGAGAATGGAAGTTAAAGAACCAGCCTATGGCGTGGAGGTTAAAGCACCTGGATTTGTCATGCTCAACAGTGTGGTCCAAGCACTGGACCCGAGGGCTTGAGAAACATGCCAGATGCATATGCGTGCATGCCCAAAGTCCTGAGAGGTGGGAGAAATGAAGGAGAAGCCATTGCATTGTGACCATGCCCCATGGGAGGTGTTTTCCCATTCCTCCTCCCCCATCTTTCTCTGGCAAGTGTGCATGCCCTCTGACAAATCTAAAAAAAGGAAGAGGGGAGGGGTCAGCAGGTAGGGTAGTGGTTAAGGTGCTGGATCCCCACATGGCTAATTGTGGTTCCAGTCCTGGACCTGGGAGCTTGAAAATCATGCCAGGCACATGTACATGCATCCCCAAAATCCTGGGGGAAGAACAGAGGAGAAGGAATCGCGGCATGGCCGTCTCCTCTGGGGGCTGATTTCTCACTTTCCCACTAGCTGTCTCTCTCTGTCTCTCTTCAGCGAGTGCATGTGCCCTATGACAAAAATAAAACACAAACAAAAAAACCCCAAAAAAGCAAAATAGAAGTAAAGTACAAGTTTATTTTGGTACCCGAAAGTTTTGAAATCCATGCATAGTGTTTTTATAATGGACATTTTTCCATGAGTGTTTGGAAGACCCCTTGTAGTATTTATTTCTTTGTAGGGAGATAACAAGAGGCTCCTTGGGCAGCTTGTTTTCCTCGCAGCTCTATTCTGCATTATTAGAGAGGAGAGCAGCCCTGGGTAATTTTACCTAATTTATGCTCAGGGCCAGATATTGCCTGGGATTACTCCAGTGGCTATGTCAGTCCTTGGATTGGACACGCTGCTCTTTAGTGAGGACTGCGGTTTTGGAAACCTTGTACAGAGTTCATTGCTTTCTTCGTATTTCATGCAGGGGCAGAATATTTCTGTTCATTTGGGGAAAGCCGAGCAGGTTTGCCTTGTGTGCAGAGACCTTTGGTGCAAAGCCAAACTGGCTGGAGGTTTTTTTTTAGAAAGATTTTTGCAGAAGAACCAGCAGATGGCATAATGGCTATGTCGCTGGATTCCCATGTAGTCGACCATGGTTCAAATCCCAGACTCAGTGGCTTAAACTTATGCCAGGTGTGTGTGCATGCGTGCCCAAGATCCTGAGAGGAGAATGGAGGAGAAGGGATTGTGGCGTGGCCGTTGATTTCTCGCTTTCTGTCTCTCTGTCTCTGTCTTTCTGGTGAGTGCACGTGCCCTATAGCAAAAAAAAAAAAAAAAAAAAGGAAAGTTTTTTTTCTACTGGGACTCGAACCATGGTTGACTACGTGGGAGTCCAGTGATGTAATCATTACGCGATTTGTTCAGTTTTTGATGTGGCTAATACTTGTATTCTTTTTTTAAGCATCTGATGTAATCGAAGTTAAGATAAAGGAACTATCTGAAGAAATCATCACTCTCTTATAGAATCTCTCTGTTCTCCAAAGCTTCAAAGGGAATCACATAACGGAACTTCCATGAACCAGAACTGAAGGAGTGGTTTTCTTCTCCCTCCAAAGACGTCCTTTGGTACTCACCAGTTTCTGTAGCTGATTAAACTGTTCCCAATAACCACACTAGGGAGAGAGTGTGTTTGTGTTTCATTCAGTGTATCATGTCAAGATGATAAGGAGCCAGGTCTGGGTACCTGGGCCTTTGCCATGTTGTCCGGGAGGGCAGCAGGGCATGTGTCAGTTTTTGAGTCAAAAACGAACCTTTCTGTATCCTAGAACTTAATCACAGATGAGTGTGCGAGCCAAGATGACTTCAGTTTCTCACCCTGTTTATTTCCAGTTAAAAGTAAAAAGTATCAGGTATAAAACTTGGGGGGTGGGGATAGCAAGTAAGGCCTTCACCTCAGGCACAAAATTCAAGGAAGCACCAAAAAACTCAGGAATTAAGATTAGCAATATATATTTTTTTAAACTGAGGTAAAATTTCTATGACCTAGAATTAGCCGTTTTAAAGTAAACAGTTCAGTGGCATTCACTGATGTCCAACCACCACCTTTATCTCCTTCCGAAACATGTTCATCCCTCCACAGTGAATCACCCGACCCATTAGCAGTTGCCCTTCCACTTTCCCCTCCTCTCATCCCTTGGCAACCACCAGTCTTCTTTCTATTTATCCATTTTCCTATTCTGGATATTTCATGTAAGTAGAATCATACAATATATGGCCTTTTGTGTCTGGCTTCTTTCGTTTAATGTAATGTTTTCAAGTTTCATCTATGTTGTAGCATGTATAAGAACTTTTTTATGGCTGAATAAAATTCCATTGTATATATTGATATTTATATATCTCTACCCCATTTATTTATCTCTTCATCTGTTGATGGACATTGGGTGGTTTCTACCTTTCAGCTGGTGGGATTCGTGCTGGTGTGAATGTTCAAGTGCAAACATTTGTTGGAGTACCTGACTGTAATTCTTTGGGATTGCTGTATCATATGGTAATTCTGTTGAATTTTTGTTTTTAATTGCCAGAGGGTGCTTGTACTCACCTGAGAGAGAGACAGAGAGAGAGCACTCCCCAACAAGGTGTAGTCATGTTGCAGTACTTTTTCCATCCCATCAGGATTTGGGCATACACAAAAACTGGCATGTTTTCTTTTTAAGGTGGGGTTGGGATTCCCTATTCTTTTTTTGTTTTTGAAAGGTTTTTGCTGTAGGGGGCATGCGCTCACCAGAAAGACAGAGAGAGACAGAGAGATAGAAAGCAAGAAATCACCCTCCAGGGGGGATGGCCATGCCATAATCCCTTCTCCTCCATTCTCCTCTCGGGATCTTGGGCACGCACGCACACGCGCCTGGTGTGAGTCTAAGCCACCGGATCCAGGACTCAAACCACGGTCGACTACACGAGAGTCCAGCAACATAGCCATTATGCCAACTGCTGGTTCCAAACTGGCACATTTTCAAGTCATTAGATCTAGGACTCAAACCATGGTCAACCACATGGGATCCAGTTTCCTATGCACCATGCTTAACTACTTTGCTATGAAGCTGGCCCTAACTTTGGAGGATCAGTAATGTTTTAATACAATTTTTTGAAAGAATTATTTTATTTAACTTTATTTATTTAACCAGAGAGGGAGAGAGAGGGAGAGAGAGAGAGAGAGAGAGAGAGAGAGAGAATGAGAAGGCAAGCCGCCAGGTTCCAGAACTAGAGAGAGAGAGAGGGAGGGAAAGTGAGAAAGCAAGCCACCAGGTCCGGGACTCAAACCACAGTCGGCCATGTGAGAGTCAAGCACCCTTAACCACCATGCCACATGCCGGCCCAATACAATATATTTTAAAAATTAAAATTAATTAAAAAATGAAAAGTATCAAATTTTAAAATACAGGCAGGATGCAGCCCTGCCAGTCCCTCAGCGCCCCATTCCTGGCCCTGTTGCACATTCTCATCTAGAATATACTTTCTAATCTCCCCTCTTGAATATGCTTGAGATGACTTAGTTGTTGCTTATGTTTAAGCTTGTGGATATTAATTTGAGTATTTCAACTGATCAGTTAATTGTGTGTATGTGTGTGTGTGTGTGTGTGTGTGTGTGTGTGTTTTCCTTTTAACTTTTTCTTTTTTAAAAAAATGCTAGGAACTAGCAGTTGGTATAATGCCTATGTCATTGGACTCCCATATAGTTGACCGCAGTTTGAGTCCCAGATCCGGTGGCTTAAACTCACACACTCATGCATGTGCATATATGCCCAAGATCCCAAAAGGAGAATGGAGGAGAAGGGATTGAGGTGTGGCCATCCCCCTGGGGGGTGATTTCTCGTTTTCTGTCTCTCTGTTTTCTCTCTGTCTTTCTGGCGAGTGCACTCACCCTATAGCAAAAACCTCTCCAAAAAATGCTAAAAGGGGGCCAGCAGGTGACGTGGTGGTTAAGATGCTGGACTCCACATGTCCAACTCCATGGATCAAATCCTGGACCTGTTGGCTTGAAAAATATGCTGGGTGTGTGTACGTGTGTGCCCAAAATCCTGAGAGGGGGAATGGAGAAGGGATTGCAATGTGGGAACCTCTTTCTCTCTCTCTCTCTCTCTCGTGAGTGCGCATACCCTATGGCAAAAATCTAAAAAAAAAAAAAGCTATAAGATTGGGCTGGCCCCATAGCCTACTGATTAAGGCTCCTGCATGTCCAACCACGGTTCAAATCCCAGCTCTGGCAGCTTGAAAGATACACAGAGCCCAGAGAATGAGTATGAGTACCTTAAAATTCCAATAGGACAGAGAAATGGAGGAAAAGGATTGTTGAATGACCACACTCCATTGGGGGGTACTTTCTCTATCTCTCTGTTTCTGTATTTTTTTGGTGTACACATGCACCCTTTGGCAATAAAAAAAAATTTAATGCTATAATGTATTACAGCATTATTTTGTTAGATGCTACAAAAAAGTCATGTACTGAACACATGCAGAAATGAAATGAATAATTTTGGTAAACAAAGATATTAAAAAGCTTTAGAGCCCCACTTGTGAAAATTACAGCTTGAAGTTCACAAGAGTCTCCAAATGAAAAGCCCACAAGGTAGGTTAAAAGCTGGAATAGGCCTCACGGAGAGAGGGTTGGATGCACAGAGGGGAAACTCTAACAGCACAAAGGGCTAGTCTGGCTTAAATGGAAGTTTCCAATTTTAATGATTATGATTTCTAAAGTCACTTATAACTGAGAGCTTTCACTGCAGGGTAATGATGCATGTAAACAGGACCAGAAGGAAGGGCACTTAAGAAGCAATAAACCAGCCTCTCTCTCTCTCTTGCTGCTATATGAGATTTTTTTCGGGGGGAGAGGTTTTTGCTGTAGAGCACGTGCGCTCACCAGAAACACAGAAAGAGAGAGAGACAGAAAGTGAGAAACCACCCCCCAGGGAGGATGGCCACGCCGCAATCCCTTCTCCTCCGTTCTCCTCTTGGGATCTTGAGCACGCACGCACACGCGCCCGGCGTGAGTTTTAAGAGTTTTGAGATTTTTCTGTTTTGAAGGCTCTCCCCTTGAACTGGGAGTCTAGCGAAACACAGAATGGTCAGTTGCAGCTTGGCTGCTCAGAATACTGGAGCAAAGAGGAGCATGAGCAGAGGAAGTTACCGTAAAGCATTCAGCAGACGCTGCTGCTGCTTTTTTTTTTTTTTTCCTAGAGAGAGATTCTTACTATAGGGTGCATGCACTCGCCAGAGAGACAGAGAGACAGAAATCACCCCACAGGGGAGGTGGCCATGCCACAATCCCTTCTCCTCCATTCTCTTTTCAGGATCTTGGGCACGCACACACACGTGGCATGAATTTTAAGTCACCAGGTCCGGGACTGGAACCATGGACAACTATGTGGGAGTTTAGCACCGTAACCATTATGCCATCTACTGGTCTCTCAGCAGATGCTTCTTGATCCCCCAACATGAGCCAGGCATGGCGTCAGGTGCTGGAGGTACAGTGGGAAGCACCTGATTGACTCCTGGGAGAAGGCAGGCTTTGAACACAGCTATAGGGAAACAAGTCATTACAACTGTGTTATGTTCAGGGCCTATGAGAGTGTTCAAGGACAAGGGTGGTCGTGAGAGAGTGTAAAATGGGGTCTCATGACAGACCAGAGAGTCACAGAAGGCTCCTTGGGCAAAGCAGGTAAATGGTTTACCCAGATTTGTGCCTCTGGCCACATGGTGCAAAGGTAGTGGGCCCAGCGCATGCCCCAGTGAGGCTGTGCTTCCCTTGACTGACGGGACATTGGGTGGGCAGTGACACTGTCTCAGTGGTGCACCATCTGCTTGGTGTCTGCCTGCTCTTTGATTACATTGAAGTTTGAACTGGTTCAAAAATGAGGAGACTCCCTTCTCTGTTTTTTTCTATAAACTTTGTCCCCCCCTTTCCATGATAGTGCACATATGCATGTGTGACAGGCAGACACACACAGAGATGAGCACCCTCCACAGTGTTGGTCATGCTCTGATCCCTTTCCCGCAGTCCTCCAGCTCATTGGATCCTGGCTATTCGGCGTGCATGCCCAGCATGTTTCGGGCTGACCAGGCAGGGATTCAAACTGGTCTCCATGTGGGATCTGGTTTCTCTTGAGTAATTCATAACCGCTGCTCTACAGAGCTGGCCCTCTAGCTTCAATCTTAACTGTTAATTTAGCTGCTGTTAGTTCTTACTTGCACATTTTCGCACTGAAACAAAAAGCAGTTACGTAGATCCGCATCTATCCTCAAGGTCAATTGATGCCAGGCATTGGCACCTCACCACCACTCCACCTAGAGCTGAGGTTCTGCCGGCTGCAGATGCTGTATGAAGCTAGGTGAGGAACACGTAGGGGAGGACAAGGAGGACAAATATTTTTCTCTCTACCCATCTGAAGTTCTTGGCTGAGGCCCTTGTAACAAAAGGCACATTAGCAAAAGAAATGTGTACAAATTAATTTACTGTGGGACCAGCACATAGTGTAATGGCTACGTTACTGGACTCCCATGTAGTTGACTGTGGTTCGAGTCCTGGACCCTATGGCTTAAAACTCATGCCGGGCGCGTGTGCATGCGTGCTCAAGATCCCAAGAGGAGAATGGAGGAGAAGGGATTGTGGCGTGGCCATCCCCCCTGGGGGGTGGTTTCTCGCTTTCTGTCTCTCTCTCCTTCTGTGTTTCTGGTGAGCGCACGTGCCCTACAGCAAAAACCTCTCCCCCCGAAAAAAATTTATTGTAAGTTTTGTGTGTGTGTGAGACGAGAGCCTTCAGAAGGAAATGAAGGCCCCCCGACCCCCCAAAAAAGTAGTTAAAGCTTAACACTTTAAATAATAGGTTTGCTGAATGAGAGTAGGCCCCATACATTGAGCTCTCCTCTCCCTCCCTCTCCGCCCTGTTTCCCTGAGACCCAGCTGCCCGTCTGGCTGAACCTCCTGAACATCTTGTGACCGTGACCTTCACTTCACGGAACTGGCCTACGGCCGGGGCCATTCTAGAGGTATGCACACCCCCTCCACATTAACATCACCAGTTAGGGGCACTAAACCCTAAACATGCTCCGCTGATTCTGTTAATCGATAAACTAACCTTTACGGTAACCTTCAAGCAATGTATGTAGAAACCAGACCCCTGTCTTAGTGACAGGAAGTCTGCATTAATCTTTAATTGATTGATAAATGCTTTATTCTTTTCCTATAAAACCTGACCCTAGGCCCACAGTGGCGTGGACCATTCTCTGCCGGGCCATCAGCAGAACCTTATTTCTCCCATGTAAAGTAAACTCATGTCTTCGTCTGCTGGACCTTCGGATGTGTTCTTTGGAATCAGTGAGCAATATGGGCAAGCCCTCTCAGATACAGGGCTCCCCCAGAACAATGAAGAATGGGGAGTAGTGGAGAAATAAGGTGGGGCCCAGTGTGATTTAAGGGTGAGGAGCTGGGGAAACAGCGAGGCCTGTTTGTTCAGCTTCTCTGTGTCCTTGCGTCTTCAGAGATGTTAGAACATAATTTCTTTTTTATGTTTCAGTTTTATGACCTGCTTCAGGCGAGTAGGGGAGGGGAAGGTCAGAGAGACCTTCCTGAGCAGGCTGTCTCAAATTCCTCCGGCTTGAAATAGCCGATATGCCAAGGTGCCGTACCTTGGGATAGTGTGTCCTAAACCCCATCATAAGCAGCTTTTGATCTCTAAGGTACATATCCATGAATATGTTGATGGGTTCTGTGGGTCCCTTTCAGTTTCATCTCTCCTGAGGGGGACCCACTTTCCATCGCTGTGGCTTCAGTCTTACCCGCCTCCTCTGAGATGAATACCAGCAAGGTGCGGGAGAGTCCAGTTGATACCATTCGATTATAGGGTTCGTTTTTTTAAGCCTGAGTGTTAAGTTTTATACTTTCCATCTTCTTCTGCAACAAATTGCTTTGAAAATAGACATACTGCTTTGATTAGCTTTCTCTGGGGAAGACGATGCTTTTGGTTAATACGAGTATTCTGTAGAGGGAGGTAAAAAGCCTAAAACCTGGAGATTGGAGCTAGTGTCCCAGCAAATGAAATTTTTCCAGGCTGAATCACCCTCTCTAGGGGATTCTCTGGAGAAATCTAATCACCCTGGCATAGGCCAGAATGATGAGGCTTTGTGTTAATGGTCACTTCTTTCTTTCTTCTTCTTTTTTTAATTTGCCAGAAGGTGCATGCGCTCACCACAGGGAAACAGAGAGACACAGAGAGGAGATAGAGAAAGCACCCTGCAATGGGGTGTAGTCACACCACTAGCCCTTTTCCTCCATTTCTCCGTTCTGTCAAGCTACCAGATCTAGGATTCGAACCTTATAGTTCTAATGGCCATGTGGGATCTGGCTCCCTTAACCATAGGGGCAGCCCATGATTGTACATTCTTTATTATTCAAAGGAGACACTAGCTAAAGCAGTATCGCCCCCTCCCCCATGGCCCCAGGTGAAATCTTGCCTAATTTTTGCAAGTAAAGTTGTATTGGCACACAGCCAGGTGTATTTTTTAAAAGAATTATTCTTTTGGGACCAGCACTTGACATAATGGCTATGTCGCTGGACTCCCATGTAGCTGACTGCGGTTCTAGTCCTGAACCCGGTGGCTTAAACTCACACCAGGCATGTGGGCGTGCGTGCCCAAGATCCCAAGAGGAGAATGGAGGAGAAGGGATTGCGGCGTGGCCATCCCCCCTGGGGGGTGATTTCTCGCTTTTTGTCTCTCTGTCTCTCTCTGTCTTTCTGGTGAGCGCACGCGCCCCATAGCAAAAACCTCTCAAAAAACAAAAGAATTATTCTTTTAATCTTACTATTCTCATTCTTCAATTTTATGAGAGAGAGAGAGATCAAGCCTCTAGGTACCAGGACACTAACCACAGTTGGCCACACGGGAGTCCAGTGCCCAAACTACCACACCACCCGCCGGCCACCACTTGCATTCATTTACTGTTGTCTGTATCTACTTCCAGGTTTCAAAAGGAGAGATGAATAGTTGCCAGAGATCCTAGAAGCCCACAAGTCTCTGACACTTTTAGAAAAAGATAGTTGATTGCTGTTCTAAAAGGTGTGATGTAAGAATTTGTTTTTGCACATTTCTAGTGAAACCCAAGTTTTAAAAATATTTGTTGTATAAAGTGAAGAAAGTCTCTTCAAAAGGCTTTAAAAGAATACATGACATCATAAGATTCCAAATGGAAAAGTTACAGAAAAGTCTTCAAACTTTGTCCCCAGCCTCTCATCTCTGGGTGAGCATATTTTTATGTTTGAAGCGAAACTAGTATAGTGGGCCTACTATTGACTTTTGTGCTTTCATCTTGCTCATTGCTTCTCAGGTATCCTAGCCACACCACACTGGTTTTTGAGAAAGTGTTACCAAACTCAGATGAACTTGGCTTGCCCAAGCTACAAATGGAAACTGTAGGCACATGGTCTGATGTAGGAAAGTACAGCTTTATTGTCATGAGCAAAACTAGAAGAGCAGGCAGCTCATGGTAAAAAAGACCCAGTCTCTCCGAGGTGTTCACTACATGCATTTATTTTATTTTGTTATTTTATTTTTTGCCATAGGGTATGTGTGCTTGCTAGAGAGAGTGAGAGAGTGAAAGAGAGTGGAAAAGTGAGAAATCACCTCCCAAGGAGATGGCCATACCACAATCCTTCTCTTCCATTTCCCTCTCAGGATTTTGGGTACACATGCACATGTGCCTGATGTGATTTTCAAGCTACCAGGTCTGAGACTTGAACCACAGTCAGTGATGTGGGAGTCCAGCTGCCTTAACCACCACACCACCTGTTGGCCCTGGACCTGTTGATCTTAAGAAAGAAAATGTTCTCACTGATACAACAGACTCTATGGCTGGTCCCACAGCAGTTAGGAAGCTTGGTGTCTGCTATGCACTGAATGTTTGTATCTTTCCAAATTCAGGTGTTGAATCCTAATCCTCAATATAGTGATATAGAGGCGGGGCATTCGAGAGATAATTAGCTCATGAGAATGGAGACTTTATGATGGCATTAATACCTTTATAAGAGGAAACACAGTGGAGGGCCCAGCCGGTGCTGTGGTGGTTCAGGGTGATGGACTCCCACATGGAAGACAGTGGTTCCAGTCCCAGACCTGGTGACTTGCTTTCTCACTTTCTTTTTCACTTTGTCCCTTGCTGGTCAAATTAAAATAAATAAACAAATAAATAAAGCTGAATAAAGGAAAAAAAAAAAAAAAAAAGAAACACAGTGAAGAGGATTCCTCTTTCCACCATGAGAGGACCCTGAGAGAAATAACCATTTGCAAACCTCACCTCATTTGTTGGTCCCATTAATTTTGGACTTTCAGCCTCCAAAACTGTGAGAAATTAATTTCTGTAGTTTAAGCCACAATCTATGGTAGTAGTTTTGTTATAGCAGCCCAAACTAAGGTTTCCAGAATATATCTTTAGTGACACTATGAAGTGTACAGTGTTACTTCTCTTTATTGATTTGAGAAACATGAGAGCAAGAATCACCTTAACTTCTGGTTTGTATCTCGCAAACCTGGGACTCACCGAGGAGCTGATAGCCAAAACCCCCTTCATGCAGAAGCAATACCTTTTTATTTAAGCGAGATGGAGCTGACTCCTCAGTCAGGACAGCACCAGCTCAGACAGGGCCAACTTCTGGCCCTGAAAAACTGCTGAACTGAATTAAGCAGCATGCAGCCTCCTGTATCATAGCATCTTCTCGGTCAGGGCATGGTAGCATTTTTCTGAGTCCATTTTCTCATTTGAGCCGAAGTCATACAATACGGATTAACTAGTTTTTGAATAGTAACTATCTGCTGTTGGCATTTTCCTAGCCTTACAGAACGAACGTAGCTTATTCTCAATTCTGGTTCCAGGCCAAAATAAGAATTAAAAAAAAAAAAAAAAGCAAAGGAAAAGCAACGTGTAACCTAGAATAGAAATCCAGCACAAACCAGGTAAACTCTTGAGGTATTTTTGTTCTGTTTTGTCTTGTTATCTTTGCTTCCTCAATTGCAATTTTGCTCTTATGTCACTAATAGAAATTCAAGAAGGGAGCCCTGATAGCACTTCAGGGATTAAACTATTTAGAATTTCAACCCTAGAAATAATGTTTATCGTAAAGGCAGCCCAGCTGCTGATGGGATCCCACAGATGCGAGAAATGCAGAGTGCCTACAAATTGGCATCTCACTCACGTTTATCTACTTATCACCTGCTCCTGATGTTTCCCTTAGCTATGAATCATCTGATGTGTAAAGAAAATAGTGAAGTAGGGGGAACCAGCAGTTAGCGTAATGGCTATGTCGCTGGACTCCCACGTAGTCGACCGCGGTTCGCGTACCGGACCCGGTGGCTTAAAACTCACACTGGGCTCGTGTGCGTGCGTGCCCAAGATCCCGAGAGGAGAATGGAGGAGGAGGGATTGCGGCGTGAGCCATCCCCTCTGGGGGGTGATTCCTCGCTTTCTGTCTCTATGTCTCTCTCTCTCTGTCTGGCGAGCGCACGCGCCCTATAGCGAAAAACCTCTCAAAAAAAAAAAAAAAAAAAAAAGAAATCCTATTTTGGCCCAGCTAGTGGTGTGGTGATTGGGGGGCAGCTGAATCTCAGATGACTGACTGTGCAATTAGAGTCCTGGGCCTGGTGGCTTAAAACACACTCAGGGCGTGTGTGCATGCATGCCTAAATTCCTGAGAGTAGAATGGAGAAGGGATTGCAGCAGGGCCATCTCTCCTGGGGAGTGATTTGTCACTTTCCCTTTCTCTCTCTGTTGAGTGCACATTCCCCATAGCAAAAATTAAAAAAGAAACTTAAAAAATCCTACTTTATGATAATAATCAAAGACAAAGTGGGAAAAATATAATTTAGATGTAATATAGCTATATAAAAAGTAGTAAATGTATAAATCACTTATATGTGAACTAGTACATGAAATAAGTTTAAATGGCATTTTATTGAGAAAATATTGGGAATATTAGCAATGATTAACTGAGTGGTGGAGAATTTGGGCAATATATATATATATTATTTATTTATTTTATTTTATTTTATTTATTTATTCTTTTTTTTTTTGGAGAGATTTTCGCTATAGGGCGTGCGCTCTCCAGACAGACAGAGAGAGACATAAAGACAGAAAGTGAGAAATCACCCCCCAGGGGGATGGTCATGCCGCAATCCCTTCTCCTCCAGTCTCCTCTCGGGATCTTGGGCACGCACGCACACGCGCCCGGCGTGAGTTTTAAGCTGCTGGGTCCGGGACGCGAACCACGGTCAACTACGTGGGAGTCCAGCGACATAGCCATTATGCTAACTGCTGGTTCCCTTTATTCATTTATTTTAATTTCACCAGAGAGAAACAGAGAGAGAGAGAGAGAAAGTGAGAAAGCAAGCCACCAGGTCCGGGACTCAAATCATGGACGGCCATGTGGGAGTGTCCAGTGCCTTAGCCACTATGCCACCTGCTGGTCCCAATATTTTTTTCTTTTTCTAAATTCCTTTATTTTCTATCAATCAACCAGAATGAGTCAGCAAAATCTTGAACTTCTATTCTTTATTTAATTGATAAAAACCTCTTCAACACCCTGCTTCTAAAGTCTGTCCTCGCTGCTGTCTGTACATTTAGCTCATTGCTTTGGGCTGCTGCATAGTATTCCTTAGTTTGCATCCATCACTTTTATTTCTGTTTTTCTTGAGTTGTGTCCTCCTTCCTGCTACCATAAAGAAAGAATATCCTGGCGTACTTGTCTAGGATAGCTATGTGGAGCTTCTTTGGGATACATACATCCAGAAGTAGAATTACTGGACTGAGGAAATAGGCACATTTAATTGAGCCAAGACCGGTCAGCTTGGTTTTCTGGAAAGTAACTGTTCCAACCTGTCTACGTGGCCATCAGCAGGTCAGGTGTGTGCCTGGTCCTCACGTACTTGTTTGTTTGATGGGTGCAAAGGGGTAACTTATTGTTTAATTTTTAATTATTAAATTAATTATTAATATTCAAGTATTAATTTAATTTTTAAATTTGCCAGAGCACATGTTAACTGGAGAGAGAGACAGACAGGAAGGGAGGGAGGGAGGAAGCAACCTCAATGGGGTGTGGTCATGCTACAACCCCTTTTCCACCTGTTGAGATTTGGGGCACATGTGACCGGCATTTTTTTTTTTTTCCTTTCTTTCTTTTTTAGAGAACTTTTTGCTATAGGGTGTGTGCACTTGCCAGAGAGACAGAAAGTGAGAAATCACCCCCTAGAGTGGATAGCCATGCTGCAATCCCTTCTCTTCTTGTGATTTTGGGCATATATGCACATGTTCCCGGAGTGAATTTTAGGCCCGTGGGAGTCCAGTGACGTAACCATTACACCATCTGCTGGTCCCAAGCCCAGCCTGTTTTTCAAGCTGCTGGGTCTGGGACTTGAACTGCAAAGTTGGCCATGTGGGATCCAGCCTCCTTAACCTCCATACCACTTTCTGGGTCTTTCTTCCTTATTTATAATCCTTCCTTGTATATTAGAGGTACTTCTTAGTTCTAATTATCTTCTAAATGTTTCCCACATGTTAACTTTGTGATACTCTTCATCGAACAGAAATTCTTGATTTTAATGTAGTCAAATGTATCCATTTTTAAACCTTATGCTTTTGAGTTATGTACAAGAAGTTCCATCCCATGATCATGAAAATATTCTCCTATATCTTCTTCTAATAGTCTTAGCATTTTTACAACTAGAGCTTTGCTCATTAAATTTTTTTTCCAAAATTCCTTATGCCTTTTTATGAGTTTAACTTCTAGATGTATAACTTTTAATATTGAGAACACGGTGCCAGCAGTTGACGTGGTGGTTAAGACGCTGGTCACTCCTACATGGCTGACCATGGTTTGTGTCCCAGACCTGGTGGCTTGCTTTCTCACTTCCCCCTCTCTGTGTGTCTCCGGTCATATTAAAATGAATGAATGAATAAATAAAAATTGAAAAATAAATAATTCTTAAAAAAATATATTGGGAACAGCATGGAACTGATTTTATCTTAAGCCTACCTGAAGGAGCATCTTCTGGCATCAAAGCAACTCGACCATGTCTGAGCATGTGTGTTTCATTCACTAGAGTTTTTGTATGGACTGTATGTGAGACTTGGGCTTTTCTTACCATAGCGTCTAGGTTGCAAGACTGAATATAAGAGCAAGTGTTTCATGAAGCCTGAGTGGAAGCTGTAAGACTTCTTATGAGGCAGTCTTGGTCATCCCAGAACATCACCTCATTGCATCCTGTTGGTGAAATAAGTCATTGAAGCATCCCCAGATTACAGGGGAAGAAAATTAGACTCTACCACTTAATGGGAGAAATAGCAAAGGATCTGTGCCCATCTTTGTTACAGCTAAATGGGTTTTTCCAATTTGTTCTTTCACTGAGGGTCACCAGTTTGTGTGTGTTTGTGTGCATGTATGTGCATGTTCAAATGGGGTGGTCTTGGTTATAACCCCAACCCTTGTTTTCTATTTCTGTGAGGACTATTGAAGGGCCATTGGATTCAAGATCTGTTGGGCACAAATACAGGCATTTGCTCTCACCTCCCACTCCTCCCTAGGGTAGCCGCAATGCGAACTCACACTTACTTTTTGATTTAGTTCATATTATGTTTGGGGCCCTGGAATTTTATTTTCCAGCAAACTAAGAGATACATTTAAAATGATATTTATTATACTGTATTCAGCATTTTGTGGTATTTTGTAGTGGGTTTTCAGATTTTCTAATCTTGTTGCCAGAAAGGCAACCATCTGCACAATCCAAATCATTGTGTTTTACTTCTCACATTTTTGCTGGGCTTGCATAATTGGAATCAAGTTATTTAGAAGGGAACAAGATGGATAGTGTATTCAGATGTATATAATATCATCATCACAAACCATTGTCAAAAAGATCACAAAAAATTCGCTTACAAACTCAAGAATTATGTCCCTCTTCTAGATTTCCTTGACTGTCCCCTAATTCAATCTAGACTGAATTAGGTGCCCCTTCATTTTTGCTTTTATTCATTGTACGACTTCATCAGTGTTCTACATATTGTTTGTAAATTCCATCCCCATCACTGGGAAGAATGCCTGACACATAGTAGATTTTCCATAAATATTTTTTGAAATAAAAATCAGTAAGTCCTCCTTCCCTGAGTAGTATACAATTCCTACAGGGACTTTCTATCACTAGCATAGTGCTTCATCCAGAAGACATTAAAGGATTTGCTTAATAAATGAACCCAAGGAATTTGTCTCATTTGGATACTCTTCTCCACATACTGGTGTGTAATTTTATTCAAAGTAGGGAGGACCAGCAGCATTGCCATCACCTGGGAGCTTATTATAAATGCAAATTCTGGGACGGACTGTGGCATGGCTATAACAAAATGCTTTGTGGGGCTGACTCACCTGCATGGGAATGTTCTGGGTTTGTATCTAGAGACCTCCACACACTTGACTCACAGCATCAAGACCCAGTTGGGAGAGTTGTCTTTCTCTCTTCTCCTATGTCTCTCTTGCTCATGGAATAAATAAACTTTTTATTTATTTATTTTTTTTGGAGAGGCTTTTGCTATAGGGCGCATGCGCTTGCCAGAAAGACACAGAGAGACAGACAGAAAGTGAGAAATCACCCCCCCGGGAGGATGGCCACGCAGCAATCCCTTCTCCTCTATTCTCCTTCTGGGTTCTTGGGCATGCACACACACTTGCCCAGCATGAGTTTAAGCCATCGGTCTGGGACTTGAACTGCGGTCGACTACATGGGAGTCCAGCGACATAGCCATTACGCCAACTGCTGGTTCCCAAATTCCTTTTTTTTTTTTTTTAAGAAAGAAATGCAAATTCTCAGATTTACTGAATTGCAATTCCTAGGGGTAGGGTTTGGATATCTTTGTTTTGATAAGGTGATTCTCATGCACACTAAAGTTTGTGGTCTAACTTCCAAGTACACAATAAGAGCTCTGACCTACACGGACTCATTTTAAAGAAAGTTACTGAGCCAATCTTGGAAGAGTTAAATGACTGACTGAATTAATAACTCCTTTTTATGAAATACCACCTGTAAAGAGATTGTAGTTACTAAAGGAAATTAAAATTTCTTTGAATTACTCTTCATATCTGGAATGAAAATGTGTAATCAAATAGGTAATAATACCAGTTTCTTAATCATACATTATTTTGAAAGAGCAGAACTGAAGTACGGATTCTAACATTTATTGAGCATTTATAAGTGCTAGATCCTGAGGTTATAAATATAGATATGTATAACAGATATTTTTTTTCGATGATCATGCTATTCAAAATGAAAAAAGAAGACAAAAAAAAGCCCATATAAGTTGTGGAAAATATTTATGATATTAAGCCACAATAAAGATGAACTCACAGTATGTTCAATATTAATCCATATATATATATATATATATATATAAGCATAAAACAGATAGGACTGACATTTAAAAAGTTACTAGCATCTATATTAGCATGGTAAGATTACGAGTAATTTTCTTTTCTTTTCATTTATTTGTTTATTTTTACATTTTTCCACAAGAGTGATTTTCTTATTTTGTGTGTTTGCGTTCAGATTTTCTACAATAAACCTGTATTTTTCATCAAAGAAAAAAATCTGAAGTGGTAATAAAATAATAGAAATAAAATTTTTAATCTTAAAATCTGTCTTAAGAAGTAACAAACCTTACTGTGGAAACTTTGCAATACTACACAAAAATAAAATAATACAACAAATCCTTAATCGATGGCCACTCTTATTTTATATATACCAGTGCTTTTCGAACTTCAGCATGCATCAGAATCACCTGGAGATCTTGTTAAGCTACAGATTGTGGGGCCTCACATTCTTATTTTCTGATCCTGTGGGTCCAAATTTGCATTTCTCACAAGTTACTGGAAGATGTTTATACTGTTGTCTGGGGACCACACTGTGAGAACTACTAGCTGATTTATACCCTCACCCACTTCTACCACTCCCTGGATTATGTGTAGAAAATTCTAGGCATGGGACCAGCAGATGGTGTAGTGGTTACATCAGTGGACTCCTATATGGATGACCACGGTTCAAGTCATGAACCTGGCAACTTCAAACTCATGCCAGGCACATGTGCATGCATGCCCCAAATCCCAAGAGGAGAATGGAAGAGAAGGAATTGCAGCATGGTCATCCCCCCCGGGGGGTGATTTCTTGCTTTTTGTCTTTCTGGCAAACAAAAATTTCTCTTAAAAAAAATGAAAGAAAATTCTAGGCATTCTATCATCTCGATGGATTTCAGTATGTATCTGTATCTCCAGGGAATAAATGTAACTACCATATTACTGGGTTGTCAGAAAAGTCATGACAGATTTTTGCATAGAAAAATATGTCTTGAGTTTTCTGATGACACCCTCCAGTAGGGCATGGTCTGCCACAATCCTTTCTCCCTCATTTCTTAATCCTGTTGGGATTTTGGTCATAAACACACAGGTGCCTGGTGTATTTATTTTTAAGAATTATTTATTTAATTTTATCTATTCATTCATTTATTTTAATTTGGCCAAGGAGAAACACACACATAGAGAGACAGAAACAGAGAGATAGAGAGAGAGAGAGGAGAGAGGGAAAGTGAGGAACAAGCCACCAGGTCTGGGACTTGAACCATGGTCGCCCATGTGGGAGTATCCAGTGCCTTAACCACCACGCCACCTGCTGACCCCAGTGCCTGGTGTGTTTTTCAAACCTCTGGGGCCAGGATTCAAACTGTGGTCAATTATGTGGAATCAAGCTCCATTAGCACTAGGCTACCAAGACCCTGTTGAGGATGCTTGTCTCTCTCTCACTCTCGTGGATTAAAGAAATAAACTTTTAAAAAACCTATTTATTAAAATAATCAAACATCTATTCAGTGTTCAAATTTTCCTCATACTTTTTTTTTTTTTTTTTTTTTTTTTTTTTTTGCTATTAGCTTTATCCATAGGTTCATCCGTTCACCTCTTGCAACTGGTTGTTATAACTCTTAAATTTCTTTTAATCTATTAAAATCTGCCTGAAAAATAAAGGATGAACATGATCTGATCCTTGTCTCTATTTCATAGGGTGAGTGCTTGCACACATCGTGTGGGTTGGACTGTGAGATCATTGAATCCTCCATTGTGAATTCACAGCTCAAGGAGACACATGTAGAATACGCACTCCCTGTGACCTTGTTCATCATATAGCCTTGGTCAAAAGGTGTATAGACTCTGTTTGGTGAAGCCCTGGTTTTGGTCTTCCACAACTTAGTTGTTTTACTTTTCCCTCTGTGTAAGCTTTCTCAGTGACCTTTCATTGACTCTCCCTATGGTCCCTGCCCTCATTTTGTACTTTTATTTTTTTTTTGGGGGGGGGAGAGGTTTTTGCTATAGGGCGCGTACACTTGCCAGACAGACAAAGAGAGACAGACAGACAGAAAGCGAGAAATCACCCCCCAGGGGGGATGGCCATGCCGCAATCCCTTCTCCTCCGTTCTCCTCTCGGGATCTTGGGCACACACGCACACACGCCCAGCGTGAGTTTTAAGCCACCGGGTCCAGGACGCGAACCGTGGTCGACTACGTGGGAGTCCAGCGACATAGCCATTATGCTAACTGCTTATTACTAGCATTGGTTTCTGTTGCTTGCAGCCAAAATAACTTAAATTATTTTGAAATCTGTACCTAGAAGAGGGATTTGCAAGCAACAGATCCTAGAAAGTGGAATTGATTGAGTTGTAGTGAATGGCAGAACACCTGCCCATTTTACTATAATAAAGAGCAGCAAAACGTTGCTCAGACTTTGGTTTTTCTCCTGTGACTATGTACCTATCTGTAAGAATGTCAAGATGTTTTCCAGCCTGAGCTATTTATTTCTGCCTTTCTTAAGGTGCTTTAGAGACAGAGACACAGAGAAAGCTAACCTTTGGTTCAAGATGGTCCATGTGAAAGCAGAGTAAGAGTGATGTAAAGTATCAATAAGAAACTCTGTGCAGGGCCAGCCAGCAGCATGGTGGTTAAGGCAGCTGGGTCCCACATGGTCGACTGTGCAGCTTGAATCTCAGACCTGGCATTTTGAAAACATACTGGGCACATGTGTTTGCATGCCTGAAATCCTGAGGAGTCTCTCTCTCTCTCTCTCTCTCTCCAGTGAGCTCACTCACCCTATGGAAAAACCAATACAAGAAAACAAAATATTTACTGATCAGTGATCCAAAGTATCAAGTGCCTATCAGTCATGCTCCCTTAGGAAGTGGGCTGTGAAGATGGTTTGGTGCCCAGCAGGGGAACCCTCTGCAGTACCTCTCTCAGGTGGGGCCTTGGAAGACCCTGAGTGAAGGAAATCCAATGGGTGTAACTTGGGTTGACCAAGAACCTTTCTTCCTAGCCAGGCAAGTGAGTCAAAAAGTGGACACTTACAGAAGATGGCTCAGGAGAATTATGTCCATGCTTGAGATGTTATTTTTCCTTTTTTTTCCTTTAGCAAACTGCAAGATGGTGAGAAGCCACATCTCATCCTGCTTCAGTAATGGACATTACCAAGAGATACTTGACTGGGACCAGCAGGTGGCATGGTGGTTAAGGTGCTGGACACTCCCATATGGCTGACCATGGTTCGAGTCCCAGACCTGGCAGCTTACTTTATCACTCTTGCTCTCTCTCTGTCTCTCTGGTCAAATGAAAATAAATGAATAAATAAATAAAATTAAATAAATAATTATGAAGAGATACTTGACTTGGAAGCTGGGTGGGAGACTGTGATCTTTGGGTTGTCTTTTAATGGAGAGGAGGTCAGTTCACCTTTGGCTGTACATGAGATAGTATAATGGGATTATGTTAGGTGGTAGCATTTTTAAAATATGTACTTGGGATCGTTCTTTTTATGGGACAGGTAAGCAGCTTGAGTTCCCTGTATATTCTGGTTATCATTCCTTATCTGAGGCATAGTTTGCAAATATCTTCTCCCATTTTGAGGGTTGTCTCTTCACTCTAATTGTTGTTTCTTTTGTTGTGCAGAAGATTTTTAGCCTGATGTAGTTCCACTTGTCTATCTTTGGGATTATTGCTTGTACTTTGGGGGTCTTATTTAAGAAATCTTTGCCTACTCTGATGTCTCCAAAAGTTCCCTCCTGTGTTTTCCACGAGTAGTTTTATAGTTTGAGCTTTTATGTTTGAATCTTTGTTTGATCTATTTTGAGTTGATTTTTGTTAGGGGTGAGAGACAAAGGTTCAGTTTCATTTTTCTGCAAGTGGCTAGTCAGTTTTTTCAGCACCATTTGATGAAGAGACTTTTTTTTTTTTGGAGAGGTTTTTGCTATAGGGCACGTGTGCTTGCCAGAAGGACAGAGAGAGACAGAGAGACAGAAAGCGAGAAATAACCCTCCGGGGGGATGGCCATGCTGCAATCCCTCCTCCTCCATTCTCCTCTTGGGATCTTGGGCATGCTCACATGTGCGCTCGGTGTGAGTTTAAGCCACCGGGTCCGGGACTCAAACTGTGGTCGACTACATGGGAGTCCAGCGACACAGTCATTACTCCAACTGCTGGTCTCACGAAGAGACTTTCTTTACTGCACTGGATTGTCTTGTGCCCTTTGTCAAAAATCAGTTGGATGTTTTGAGATTTGTTTCTGAATTTTCTATTCTGTTTCATTGGTTTACATGCCCATTTTTGTTCTCATAACATGCTGCTTTGATTATCACAGCTTTGAAATATATTTTGAAGTCAGAAAATGAAATGCCTCCTACTTTATTGGTTTTGTACAGTATTGCTTTGGCAATATGGGGCCCTTTATGATTTCAGGGATAAAAAGGTGTGTGTGTGTGCACGTGTGTATTGAACTACCAAGCATAGACTGGTGTACAGCTATTATTTTGTCTTTCCAGAGCAGGGCCTTTATTAGATTTCTGTTGTGATAATGATACATAATCACTAACCCCCCAAATCTCAATGGCTTACAAAAGCAAACATTTTTTTTTCTTACTTAAGGGTCCACAGGTAGTTTGGGTTCTGTTGCACGTGGCTTCAGGCTGCAGGTTGGTTTTTGGTCTCTTCCATGTATCACAAGTGGCTTCCATGGCATGCTCTTTTTGTGGCCAATGGCAGAAGTACAAAAAAAGAGGCCAAATCAAACCATGGAAGCACAATTAAAGCCTCTGCTTAATTCTTTTGGCTAAGGCAAATGACAGGGCCAAGCTCCAGGTAAGTAGGAGTTGAGATTTACTCTGTGCCCACAGCAAAAGGTGGGGAGAGGAATAAAAAATTGAGAACAAATAATTCATTCTACTACACATCTCTTCTGGGAAATTAACCATGTGGTTTAAATGTGTTTCCTATCTCAGTAGATGGCATCATTACCCATTCAATTGTTCATGTTATTACAGAATCTTAGGTTATAAGAGAAAGTCCAGGATAATTGAAGAGATGAAGAGACTTGGCTGCGCAGACCCAGAGCCAAATAATTTTGGTTGTTTATTTTTCCACTCCAGCTCTTACAAGTTTTATGAGTGGGGCTGAAGACAACTGATATTTGTTTCTTAGGGTCCTTTCTACTAAAGTGTCCTTGAGATGTCACCTTCATGAAGTTACTCTGGATTCTAGACCATGACTGGTCCTATTTCCTTTAACATATAACTCTACATTATTAAAAGTCAACATCAAATTTCTCTCTGTGAAATTCTCATGTAGGTTTTGACTACTTCAGAGAAGTTATATGACTAAAGGGGATTGACAGGTTTATCGTTCAATGTAGGCCTGCTTTAGGGCACCATTTGTAATGATTCTTTATCCTGCAAAAGGAATTTCTGTGTTTGTGTAAATACACTTGAGTCATCACATCTTGTGCAAATCGCCTGTATTGATTAATGGTTTCGCGTTTACTTCCCTTTGCTTGTTGTATTTATAGCTCACATTACTTGTAATTGTTGGACAACATAATATGGACCAGATGGCTCCATTATTCTGAATTTCACATTCTGAATTTTAAACATTGTGTTGGATTGCCTGTCAGTGGCCAGCTGTGTCCTACAGGAGACGATGAGGCCAGACCACAGTTCAGTGATCCTGGACCAACCACTATGGATTTTAGTGCTGTTGAGGTGCTAGCATCTGAGATTTTCTCTGGCTCCCTGCTCTTGGTTTCACTTGAAGGTTCAGACTGGAGGACCAGGATAGGACAGAGAGAGAGAGAGACTGTGCATTGAAGGCCTGCTGAATTAGTCGGCTGGCCTATGACCACATTTGTTTGAAAAAGTGGTTCACCAATAAACTCATAGAATCAATTGTATGTTAGGAATTTTAACTATAACATTAATATTTAAAAATCAGAGTATCAGCGGCCAGGTAGTGGCGGAGGGGTAATGCAATTGGACTCACACAGGCAGGATCCTGGGTTCACATCCCAGGATCTTCCTGAGCACTCTAGGCGATAGCATGTGCTTGTAATGTGGGATGGTTGAGACCATGGGTGGATCATGGAGTGAAGACTTGTTGAGAGTTCCTGTCTCTCTCTATCTCTGTCTTTTTCTCTCTGTGTCATAGAAGAAAGAGATAAATAAACTTAAAAAACAATAAGGTTGTCAGTCAGGGACCCAGCAGGAAACAAGGGTATACTCAAATGGGATAATAGATCAGTAGTTACTTTAGGGATTATTTATAATGGTATGGGTTCAGGGAACCAAGGTACAGTGAAGTAACATTCTAGACTTGAATGGGCAAGGTGATAAAGTGGTTACCAGAACACAGAAAGAGCAGCTATAGCTATAGGAAAGGGTGATTTGACCGTGAGGTTCCCAGACATTTGGTCAAGCATTATTCAGGGTATGTCTGTGGGGGTGTTCCTGAATAAAACCGACATTTGAATGGGTAGATTGAGTAACGCACATCACTCACCTAGTGTGGTGAGCCTTTCCTTCCAGAAATATGTTCCAGTTTTCTATTGTTTCGGTCACTTTTTCTTTTCTATGTTTATAGATCATCAAAATTGATCACAATTATGTGTAGCGTTTTATGCCTTCTATCTCATTACCTGGAAATAATATTCATTCAATAAATTGAAGACCTGAATAGAACAAAAACGCTGAGTAAGAAGGAACTTCTCATGCCTGACTGCATAAACTGGGTCATTGTCACCAGGCAGGCTTTTTCCTCTCAGATATCTATCTTAGCCAAAGCAAGTCTATCTTGCTTTTCAGTTTACTTATTTATTTCTCCTTAGAAAGAAAGAGACAGACACCCCCAACTGGGTCTTCATGCCACTATCTACCCTTAGCCTTAGCCAGCCAGAATCATGGGCATGAGCGCATAATCCCAGCATGTACGGGGGAATCTCAAGATGTAAACCCAGGACTTTTCCATGTGGCTGCAGCATCACGGAGCCATGTGTTACTGCCGAGTCACCATAGCTGGCCACAAATCAACAATCTGAAGATTGCTAAGGAAAACATCCCTACAGGAGCTCAACCAAGTTCAGCTGCGCAAGTTTTCCTAAAGATCATCCTGAACAGGAAATGTGCAGTAGAGGAACCGGAGTGAGTGCAGGCAGACCAGTTAAAAGTTTGTTGTTGTAATCTAGGTGAGACATAAGGTAGTTTTTATTGGGACTAGAGTCTTAGGAAGGATGATCACATTCTAAGATTAGCCTTCGTTTCTCTTTTCTTCTAATATTTTTGAGATTTTTTTTAATACTTACAACAGTAATATTTATTTGGAATTTAAAAATATATATAGTGTGATGCAGAGTTATAATTTTTTAGGTGGAATCCATTTAAACTAACATCTATTTAAAAGTAAATTGCAATATCACCCTTGTATATTGTTTCCATATTGACTTGAATCTATTTCTAACGTCTCCATTTTTTGATCTATTGCCTGTCTCTTTGTGTGCAGATATCATACAATAAGTTTTACCCTGATTTTTAAAAAAGAATTATTTATTTAGTTTTATTTATTTATTTATTTATTATTATTTTAATTTGACCAGAGAGAGAGAAGGAAAGCGAGAAAGTAAGCTGCCAGGTCTGGGACTCAAACTGCTGTTGGCCATGTAGAAGTACACCTTAACCGCCACACACCTGCCAGCTCCAATTTTATCCTATTTTTTAAATATCTGTAAAGGTAAATGACCTTCTCACTATTTTTCTTTAAATTTTCCTTGGCTTTATTTCCATACATTTATTTTTCCATATAAACTTCAAAATTTTTTCACTCATTAAAAAATTTCCATTTTCATGCTCATTGGTGTGGAATTTATATATGACAATAGTTTTAGAAGAATTGACATGTGTCTTCCCTTCCAGAAATATGTCCCAGTTTTCTATCGTTTTGGTCACTTTTTCTATTCTATGTTTAGAAATTGATCACAATTATGTTTAGCATTTTATGTCTTTTATTTCATTACCTGGAAATAATATTCATTTTACATTATGTGATTTAACAAGCAAATAGTGCTCATTTATTTAATCACTTAATATTCTAAGCAGTTCCAATATATGAAGTATATCATTTTGGTTATAAAAATTCTTCTGTGATTACTGAAAACTCAGGCTCCCCAATGGTTCCAGTATTGCACAGCAGTTCCGTATTGCCTGTGCCAACATCTGGAGACAATTTTATATATATTTTAATTCAAATAAGATGTGACATTGCTCTAGCCACACAGGTGACATGGGCTTCTTTGTGGCACATTTCAATCACCTGGGATGATGGAAAATGCTAGTACCTAATTCTAATCCTCAAAAGGTTCTTACATTGAGTAAGACTGATGGTCTGGGATTGGGCCTGGACCTGGGTCTTTCTCTTATTCATGATAGAGCAGGCGTGCATGGACACTCAAAGTGAGAAGGAGGGAGAGAGAGAGGTGTGACCTCTATAGGGTCTGCTCACATCGTGATTCTCTTCCTCTAGTTCTCCAGCCCATGAGATCCTGGGCACTCAGCCTGGAGTGTTTCAGGCTGACCTGGCTGGAGGACTGGAACAGTGGTGGCCATGTGGGATCTGACGTCACTTGAGCAGTGCATTACTGCTGCACCACGGCCATGGTTGAGAACGATTTGGGGGAAGATTCAGGCTTTTTAGCAATGTATGAAACAAATTCCCAGGAAGATTTGACAAGGAATTCTAAAATGATGTGCCAACAAAAACTTGTAGATCCTTCTCACCTTTTCTTATTAGGGAACAGCTAGTGGCCTGCTAGTTAGGTGTGTGGTCCTCTTTTATCTAGTTCTTTTTTTTTTTTTTTTTTCTCATAGCGAAGCAATATTTTCATCGGATGAAGAAGAGTGTCATCCCCTTACATTTGTCATGATTTGAAGTCCTCTCTTGTGGAGCTATATGTGTCTGTTATAATTATAAGGTGACTTTAATAAATGCAACCTGAAAAAAACTAGGAATTTTGGAATGTTCTTTTTTCTCCAAAAACATATATGACCATATTTTGTTTTATGGGAAAAAAAATTGGTTTTTATTTCGGCCTAAAAGTTACAATTGAAATTGAAATTGAACGGTCATTAAATCTTCTGGAATTCATCTGATTGCTCGTTCACTTGTTCGTTCCTAAGGTACGGGGGATTACAAATATTTCTAGTGCCATGCACTTGTAGCTCTTTCATTTCTCCTAGCTTCCAAAGGAATTCTTAATAATGTGCAGATAAAGCCAGGATTAAACTCATGATTCTGATTACTCTTGATTATTACTCTTTAATTAAGAAGTTATGTGTAGGCTATTTTCTTGTCACCTTGCTATGAATTATTTGCTCCAATTATTCAGGCATCTAAAATCGTAATGAAGAGTCTGTATGGTAGTGTAGTGGTAAAACGCGACACTCAGTGAAGCTGACCCATATGGGAGAGTTCTTTTCTTTTTCTTTCCTTCTTTCTTCCTTTTTTCTCTCTTTCTTCTTTCTTTCTTTTTTTCTAGAGAGATATTTTTGCTATAGGGTGCATGCACTTTCCAGAGAGATAGAGACAGAAAGCCAGAAATCACCCCTTGGGGGGATAGCCACACCACAATCTCTTCTCCTCCATTATCCTCTTGGGATTTAGGGCATGCACATACACGCACCTGGTGTGAGTTTGAAGCCACTGGGCCTGAGACTCGAACCGCAGTTGACTATGTGAGAGTCCAGCGACATAACTATTATGCCATCTGCTGCTGGTCTCCCATGTGGGAAGGTTCTAAGTTTGTGTCCAAAGTCCTCCCTGAGTATACTAGGCACTTATGCTATGATCTGGAGCTGGCTGAGACCTCAGGGTGGATCAAGATGTCAAGACTCTGTGGGAGGTGCCTTGTCTCTGTCCCTGTTTTTGTCACTTGTGGAAAAAATAAATAAACTTTAAAAATCATAATGAAATGGAGAGAGAGAAGAATGTTAAAAAACTATCTGGATAATAACAGGGTATTGACATATGTAATAAAACTAGCTTTCCAATCTGAGAATGTGCCTGCAAGATGCATAGATCATTCTTTCCTGTAAGAAGTTCAGTCAAATTTTTAAATAACAATAAAAAATGTGGTGGTATATCATTTAGGATTATTTTGGCCATAACAGAAATCCATAATAGAAGATTGTGTGCTTGTCAGTTTGAAGTCTGAAGGGGGTTTTCCAGAGCTCTTGTGGTGGTTAGGCTCCACTAAGTCCTCAGAAGCCCAGGCTCATTCTGGCAATTCCCTCTGGTATCCCTGGGGTCTGGCCCTCATCCAAATGAAGCTAGAGCCATCATACCAACATGTAAGCAACAGGGTGTAGGAAGGGAGCTGGACAGAAGGGGAAAAACACGAGCTCTTTCTGTTAAGAAAGGTCATCAGAAAAGGTTACTAGGTGAAATCACATTTATAGTTCATTGGTTAGAATGTGGTCACATGACCACCCTAGCTGAACAGGAGGCTGGGAAATGTAGTTTTTATCTGATGATCATGTACCCAGCTGAAAATCAGAATATAACAGAAGAATAGATATTAAGGAACAACCAACAGTCTATACCTTAGACAGCATACGATGGATTGGATAGTCTCTGGGAAATTGCTCTCTGAAGTTGGATTCTGCTCCACAATTCTGCTTCTTTTCTATTCAAGACTCCTCCACACACACAATTACTAATTAATTTCATTTCAGATTTCTTCTCTATGTGTTTCTTTTTCTCTGTGACCACCATGGGATAAACAAATAGAACTCCATAGAAACCAAATTTAAATGGGGGCATCCTAGCCAAGTGTGGTGACATGTGCCTATAATTCCAGCTACTCAACAGGCTGAGGCAAGAGAATTATGAATTTCGAGGCTAGCCTAGGCAACATAGTGAGACCCTATCTCTACCACCCCCCCCCCCCAAAAGAAAAGGCATCCTTTAGAGAAGTGTATTTACATTCCAACTCATACCTTATTCACATGGACAATGTCTGATGACATTTTGGGGGGGATCCCTCTAAGACTTATATCACAAGATGGAAAATGTGGTCACTCAAATGAAGTGATTTGACAGATGCCACTAAAGGCCTTTCTACAAAAAATTAAGTTTCCTCAAACTTTTCAACACATTGCCTAAAACTCCACACATTGTTTTTTTCCCCTTTAATTGCCAGAGGTCACATGCACTTGCCAGAGAGAGAGACAGAGACAGAAAGAGGGAGAGGGAGAGAAGGAAAGTGTCTCCTCCTCTCCATGGAGCATGGCCTTGCTATAATCCCCTCTCCTTCGGGATTTTGGGCACAATGTGCATGTGCCTGGTTTGCTGTATACGTGTGATTTAGCTAGAATAGGGACTTTGAGAGGCGAGATGAAGGAGAAATATAAATATATAAATTAAAAAATATAAATATAAATTAGAAACATGACAGGAAGACTGGATGGAGTAACAAAAGTGTTTCACTGTATTTGCTAAGCATCCCCCCATTCAGCATACATCATTCTTTTCTATTGAGATGTCAGGACACTGGTTGGGAATGTTGAAAGTGTTTGCCAAAAGAATGGGAAATGGCAGAGCAGAAAGACAAATGTCACCACTTCAGGCTCCAACTGAGAAAGGCACTTATATAATCACCTAATTTTACTTGGAGGAAATTATCATCTTCCTATTTCTATAAACTCAAATAAGAATAAATGATATTATGAAATCAAGACTTCATGCCAAACAAACAAATAAAATCATACTACATTATTGGAAATTCTCACTTTACCCAAAGCCAAATGATCTGAATCCAATCTCACTTTTACAGATATTTCCTTTCTTGCTAATGGATTTTATCTGTTTTATTCTGTCAGTTAATGAGAATTTGCTTATAAATCCAGATTGAAAGTGATAAAGCTCATTGGGATAAGTAAGGTGTCAAAATGGTGGGAAGGGACCAGCAGTTAGCGTAATGGCTATGTCGCTGGACTCCCACGTAGTCGACCGCGGTTCAAGTCCCGGACCCGGTGGCTTAAACTCACGCCGGGCGCGTGTGCGTGCGTGCCCAAGATCCGGAGAGGAGAATGGAGGAGAAGGGATTGCGGCGTGGCCATCCCCCCTGGGGGGTGATTTCCTGCTTTCTGTCTCTCTGTCTCTCTCTGTCTGGCGAGCGCACGCGCCCTATAGCAGAAACCTCTCCAAAAAAAAGAAAAAAAAATGGTGGGAAGAAGCTTTGCAATGAAATATCCACCACGTTAGCAGTGATGACTATCACTTGCATTTCACTGGAGTCCTTATGCTTTGCCTACTCTGCTTATGGCCACTGTGTTATAAATATCCTTCTGAAACTGTTCTCAGAGAATAGAAGAAGTCAAGTCAAGCATGCTGGGTGATTGGAGTACATGTTAGTTGTATTACGCCAGTTAGATATTCTGTAGGCATAGCTCCATCAGGGACTAGTGTAGGAAAACATTCTAGGCTGAACAGGTCTAGGGTATTCATCATAGCAGGCAAGGGCAGTGCACTGCCTGTCCCCTGAGGCACTCACCATCCTAGTACTCATCAGCGCCAATGGCTTCTTACAGGATGCCTTGCAACTCCGCCTGAGGGCTTTTGCTGGCCACAGGGACAGCTTGTGCTTCAGCTCTGCACAGAGAAGATCAGAAGTGGCAGGGAATGAAGGGCCCTGGGAGCTGTCCTCAACCAATGGTGGGGTTGGTGGATAAATACCTTGGTTTCCTTGGCCCTTGGGATGCCTGTTCAATACAATCTCCTGGATCCCCAGCAGGATTACACCCCACTTGCCCATAGTGATAACTTGCTCATGAGTGCATTCTACATTGGCTTCCTTCTGATTTCTGCTTCATGTTCCCACTCCCCTACCACAGCTTCTTGGGGTCACCTCCCATATTAACTACTCGTGTTCAAATCCCTGTCTCAGTGCCTGCTTCTGGGGAGAACCCTATCTGAGGCATAGGCAATAAAAGTAATGGAAAACTGAAGACTTGAAACATATCAGTGGTGGCAACTGGACTGCAGCATGTAGAAGCCAGATGGCACTTTACATAACTTACTCCTCAAGAACTTTAGTGAAGGATTGTGACAATAATAGTAGGGTATATTGGCTCTAAGTTCAGAAATGGTCCTGCTTACATAGATAGACTGAGATAGAAATGATTTGATGCATCAAAATTCTTCATCTCAGTAGCACAAGAGTTGTTTGGAAGTCTTGCCTGTCTGTGATAGTTACTGTGATGTTCCTGATTACTGTGCATGAAAGAGAGAGGGAGAGATAAAAACACTATATAATAAATTAAAATTTGGAGTTGGGTTTTGGTGAGGTCATCCATTCAGGATGAACAAGACACAATCAAATATGGTTGCAAAGGAAAGAGAGGAAGAGATGGGAGAGATCCTTGCATTCTCACATGTGACTTCTAGTTGTAAGTTCTTAGACCTTGAAAATGTTCTATTAAAACTCAAGTCAGGGGTTGGGAACCAGCAGTTAGCGTAATGGCTATGTTGCTGAACTCCCACGTAGTCGACCGCGGTTCGCATCCCGGACCCGGTGGCTTAAAACTCACGCCGGGCGCGTGTGCGTGCGTGCCCAAGATCCTGAGAGGAGAATGGAGGAGTAGGGATTGTGGCATGGCCATTCCCCCTGGGGGGTGATTTCTTGCTTTCTGTCTCTATGTCTCTCTCTGTCTGTCTGGCGAGCGCACGCACCCTATAGCGAAAAATCTCAAAAAAAAAACAAAAAAAAAAACAAAAAAAAAACAAACTCAAGTCAGGGGTGAGCACCAGGTGGCATGGTGATTGGGGTGCTAGACTCTCATATGGACGACTGTAGTTCGAGTCCCAGACCTGGCGTCTTGCTTTCTCCTTTTTTCTTGCTTTCTCTCTTTCTCTCTCTGGTGAGTGAACCTTCCCTGTAACAAATTAAATAATAATAAATAAAATTTAAACATACTCATTAAAACCCCCCCAACAACTCAAATGGGGGCCAGCCAGTGGTATGGTGGTTAAGGTGGCTGGATTTCACAAGGCCGACCCTGCAGTTCAGGTCCTGGACCTAGCAGATTGGAGATATGCCAGGCATGTGTGTGTGTACCCCAAATCCTGAAAGGAGTGAGAAATTGAGGAGAAGAGATTGCTGTGTCACCATTCCCTATGAGGAGTGCTTTCTCACTTTATCTCTCTTCAGCAAGTACACATGCTCTCTGGCAAAATTAAAACAACAAAACAAAACTCAAATGAGGGCCTGGTAGTTAGGGCAGCTGGATCCCACATTGCTGACTGTACTTTGAGTCCCAGACCCAGTGGCTTGAGAAAAAAGCCAAGTATATGTCATACGTGCCCCAGATCCCAAAAGTAGGGAGAAATGGTGAAGGGATTGTGGTGTGACCATTCCCCACAGGGGGTGCTTTCTCCAGTCCCTCTCTGTCTGAGGAGCACACACACCAGCTAGCAAAAACTTTTTGGTTGTTTGCACACTGACTGGACAGTGGTGCAGCTGTAAGATGGGGTGCTCTGTGAGGTCCACCCACGTGGGAAGGTTCTAGATTCATGTTCTGAAACTTCCCTGAGTACACTGGGCAGTCATGTGCTCATGATAAGGGCTAGCTGAGGCTAGAGGAGGATCACTGTGCCAAGACCCTGTTGGGGGTGCTGTCTTTTTTTCTCTCTTATTCATGGAATAAATAAATAAATACTTGAAAACAAAAACTCAAAATGCTTGAGGTCAGTGTGTTCCTTGTAGGAAGGGGTGAGTGAACTATTTTTTTGTCTAAGGAGTCCTGGGATAGATAAGAACAGAACACAGTCGGACCACAGGAGAATGACTTGGAAATAAACAGAAACCACAGGGAGAATTGGGGACTTGCTTCAAACCATGGCTTTGGCTGGGGTCTATGTCTCTTTCTCTCTGACCTCCTAGGTGCTAAGGAGTCACAGCTAGCATCTCTGAGGGGAACCAAGGAGGTGGTAGGAGTTCCTCCAAAATGCTTTTACAATTTTCTCTTGAATCAGCTAAGTGTTGCTCCTTCTTAGAACAGATAATTGTTTTAAATGGCTTTGGGAATTTTCTGACTTGATTTATGATTCTCTGAAAGCAACCTGAAATTGTGCAGTAGTTAGATGCTTGAAAAATTTTCTTGGAAAATTCTAAGGAAATAGAAAGGTTTTAGCTGACTTGGGATTCTGTTTTCCGTATCTCATCCAGCAATTGCCTAATTCTACCTTCTGTATAATCACAAAATACTCATTTTCTTCCTGTATGTGAAATTCATGAGTCATAATTCTTTCTTCTACATCTTCCATGATTGATTCCCATTTTCAGCCCAAGGATTCTTCCTTTCTTTCTTTCTTTCTTTCTTTCTTTCTTTCTTTCTTTCTTTCTTTCTTTCTTTCTTTTTCTTAAAAAAAAAAAGAGGTTTTTGCTATGGGGCACATGCCCCTGCTGGAGACACAAAGAAACAGAGAGAGGGAAAGTGAGTCATCACCCCAGAGGGAATGGCCACACTACAGTCCTTTCTCCTTCATTCTCCTCTCAGGATTCTGGGCATGTATGCACATGGACCTGGTGTGAGCTTCAAGCTACCAGGTCTTAAACCATGATAGGCCATGTGGGAATCTAGTGCCTTAACCACCTTGCCACCTGCTGGATCCGATTTCTTGTTTTAATGTTACAAGATCCTCCTTAGACACTCAGGTATTTAGTGGTGTTCTCTGCTGGTATCGTATTTACTTTATTCAATGCGATAATCCCCTCCACAAACCATTTCTGTTCAGAATTTTAGAGATTTCCTGCTATTGCTTCATTGCTGGTCCTTGCCTGGCACAGGGCAGGGAAGGTTCCAAGTGTTTGGTCATGCAGGAATTTCCTTCCCAGCCAAATGGCTGAAGAGAGCAGGCTTTTCCCAGAGATCCCTCAGTCTGTGTTCTCTCTCAATTCTGGGTTGTGAGTTACTCTAGAGCTTTAAATAGGATATATAGAAAGAAAAAAGAGAAAGAAAAAGAGGAAAAAAAAAGAAGGCAGGCAGGCAGAAAGAAAGACCTTCCAGCTCATTCTTTAAAACCTGGGTTCCTTACTCATTCCTCCTACTCTTTGTCCACTATGGTAGGCAGACCAATGCCTCTCCTTAAAGATGTCTATGTCTAAATCCTTAGCACCTGTAAATAAGTGACCCTGCAAAAGGGACTTCACAAATTGTATTAAATTAATGACCTTGAGATAGGGACATTATCCTGGATAATATATTTTTTTCTTTTGGAGAGGTTTTTGCTATAGGGCGCGTGCGCTCGCCAGACAGACAGAGAGAGACATAGAGACAGAAAGTGAGAAATCACCCCCCAGGGGGGATGGTCACACCGCAATCCCTTCTCCTCCAATCTCCTCTCGGGATCTTGGGCACGCACGCACACACGCCCGGCATGAGTTTTAAGCCACCGGGTCCGGGACGCGAACCGCGGTTGACTTCGTGGGAGTCCAGTGACATAGCCATTATGCTAACTGCTGGTTCCCTCCTGGATAATATTTTGAGAGAGATTTTTGCTATAGGGCACTTGCACTTGCTGGAGAGACACAGAGAGACAGAGAGACAGAAAGCAAGAAATCATCCCCCAGAGGGGATGCCCATGCCACAATCCCTTCTCCTCCATCCTCCTCTGGGAATTTTGGGCACACAAGCACATGCGCCTGGCATGAGTTTCAACTCGCTGGGTCTGTGACTTGAACGGCAGTCAACAGCATGGAAGTCCAGAGCTTCAACTCCTATACCACTTGCTTTCCCCAATTATCCTGGATTATTTAAGTAGGCCCAGGTAATCACCAGGACCCTAGTAAGGAAAAGGTAGGAAGGTCAGAGGGAGAGAAGATGTGATGTTAGAAGTCAGAGTGATGTCAGGAAAATGCCACAAACCAAGGAATATAGGTGGCTTCTAGCAGCTGGAAAGGGAAGGAAATGGGTTCTCCTCTTCAGCCTTCAGAAGGAACACAGTCCTGCTGACCCGTTTTTGGTGTCTGAACTCTAGAACTATAACATAATGTAAATAATGTGTTTGTGTTGTTTTGAAATAATGACATTGTGATGATTTGTGAGAGCAGTAAAAGAAAACGAACACATCCACCATTCAGAGTCTTCTGGTAGTTGCTTTGTGTATCTTGCCTGGGGATTTTTGCTCTATTTAGAGGGAGAGATGGAATGGCATACTCTTATTCCATTTTGAGTGGAACTGGAAGTCCATCATTTTTAATTTTCAAGTTTTATAGCTTTGGACAGTAGGAACTAATTTCCATGTTCTGCGGATGCCACCTGTTAATCTTTGGAATGTTCCTTGCTTTTTGACTCAACATGATGTCTTATTTCTTTTCTGTTCCAGACCTGACAACAGCTATTTCTCCAAGGGAAATATTCAAATTAATGAAAATGTTGCTTTAAAAAGTGTTACCTAAAATTTAAAAAGTCTCATCAACAAAGCCCATCACAACTTGTTCCTTTTCTCCTTATAACCACAGGGCAAAATGTTACTGCTTGGAGGCCCCCTTCCTTCCCTCCCTCCCTCTGTTAAGGTCCCAGCTGAGAAGGCTTCTGGGGCAAGGTGGAGATAACTGGCTTTCTTGAATGCCATCCCCATCCCAGGCACATCTATACCCTGTAAGGCTCAATGAATGCTCACTTAGCAGAAATACCCAGAGTAGGAGGCAGAGCCAAGGCCTTTCCCCAGGAACTCAGCATCCCTTTGACATAGCACACGTATGTCCCCACAGAACAGGTAAATGTACAAGTATTTAATCCAAAATACTAGTTCATAACCAACTTTTAAAAAAGTAAGAGCCAGCAGATGGCGTAATGATTACGTCACTGGATTCTCATATGGTCAACCGTGGTTTGAGTCTTGGACCTGGTGGCTTGACACTCATGCTGGGAGCGTGTGTGTGTGTGCGCTCAAGATCCCAGAAGGAGAATGGAAGAGAAGAGATTGTGGCATGGCCATCCCCCCAGGGGTGATTTCTCACTTTCCCTCTCACTATCTCTGTCTCTCTCATTCTCTCTGGCAAGCACACATGCATTAAGGCAAAAACACCTGTAAAAAAACCCAAAAAAACAAAAAACAAATACACATATGTTCTGGAACAGAGATTGAGGATGAATGTCATTTAAGTAAGCAAAAAAGCTTGAATTGAGCCAACACTAGCCAAACAATCATGGCAAAGATATAGCTCTTATGAGTGTCACTGACTTCAGATCCTGCCCTGTGAGATGTCATTAAGCCTGTGGATGGAGAGCAAAGAAAGATGGAACTAGAGTGGTAATGGCAGGCAGCCCATTTCACATTCTATGGGGTGGAGTGCAGAATTTATCTTGGGGAAAGACTACTTTCATTTGGAAAAACATCTTTTAAAAGAAGTTTATCTAGTGGGACTAGCAGATAGCCTAATGGTTACGTTGCTGGACTCCCACATGGCTGACTGTGATTAGAGTCCTGGACCTGGCAGGTTAAAACTCACACCAGACATATGTGGGTGCATGCCCAAAATCCCAAGAGAAGATTGGAGACAGGATTGAGGCATGGCCATCCCTCCCAGGGGGAGGGGTTTCTCAATTTCTATGTCTCTGTCCCTCTCTGTCTCTCTGGCAAGCGCACACCCTCTGTAGCAAAAATCTAAAAAACAAAAACAAAAACAAAAACAAAAAAACAAACAAAAAAACGACATTTATCCAGGAGTGTTACCCACCGGTTTAGGTCTGAGCAGGATCAGGGGAGTGAGGGAATGAGCTGTGGAGGAATAGGAAATCAGCTCTAGGGGACAGCAGATGGCATGGTGGTTAAGGCACTGGACACTCCCACATGGTTGACCACAGTTCAAGTTCTGGACCTGGTGGCTTGCTTTCTCATTTTCCCTCTATTGCTCTCTGTCTCTTTCTGGACAAATTAAAATAAATAAATAACTAAATAATTTTTTTTTTTAAAAGGAAGTCAGCTCTGATATTCTTGCTGGTGCCTCCCAACCACCCAAATGTGTGCTTTTGAATCCCCCCTGCCCCATGCCCCAACCATTGGCTTCTGGAGTCCAACCCTCTGGTGTAAGACTGATCAGGATGGAGGAGTGAGGGAGTGAGCTGTGGAGGGATGGGAACACAGCTCTGACTTTCCCACTGGTGTCTCCTGACCACCCAGGTCAGCCCTAGGTACATCTGGTCTTGAGATGCTGGGAGAGGAAGCCATGTACCTGAAGATGGTTACATACATCCTCCCCTGATTGGAAGACACAGCCCTCTACCAAGAACACACCTGAGAACTAGAGCTGTCCTTCCCCGCTTGATACTACAGAATCTACTCTCATATATATATATATATATATATATATATATATATATATATATGTGTGTGTGTGTATATATATATATATATATATATATATATATATATATATATGGTGTGTGTGTGTGTGTGTGTGTACTTCACCAGGTGACTACAAGAAATATGAGAAAACAAGGAAATGTCTATTTCCTAAGGAAACACAACAACTCCTCATTAACCATAAACAGCACAAAAGACCTCACAGTAATGTCAGAAAAAGAATTCAGAATATTCATAATGACAAAACTAAATGAGTTCCAAGAGAAAATGGACAACCAACTCCAGGATAAGGGGAAATCATTCCATGATCTGAAGGAGGGATTCCATAAAGAGGTAGACACCCTAAAAAGGAAACATATAGAACTTCTGAAGATGAAGACTATAATACAGGAAATAAAACCTCCCTGAAAAGTATTAATAGAAGATTAGACCACAAATAAGAGAATCTCTGATCTAGAAGATAAAGCCTCTGACTTAGACAAAACAACCAAAAGAATGAAAAAAAAAAAAAAGGCTATCATAGGGAAATATGAGGTAACATTATATGCCCTAATATCTGAATAATTTATATCCCACAAGGCGAAGAATTTGATAAGGGCATAGACAATCTATTCCACGGAATACTTGTGGAAAACTTCCCAAATCTAGAGAAACACTCAGACATCCAGACAGAGGAAATACAAAGAACTCCAAATAGAATCAACATAAGAAGATCCTGTCCATGGCACATCATAGCCAGACAGGTCAAAATCAAAGATGAAGGCTGGCAGGTGGTATGGTGGTTAAAGGCGTTGAACTCCCACATGGCCAACTGTGGTTCAAGTCCTGGACCTGGTAGTGTCCTTTCTCACTTTTCCTCTCTCTCTCTGATCAAACTGGAAAATAATAACAATAATAAATAAAGTTAAATAAAAAATAATTCTTTAAAAAAATCAAAGATGAAGACTACATTCAAAAATGGCAAGAGAGAAACATGAAGTTACTTACAAAGTTTATCCTATTAGGCTAACATCAGACCTCTCAATTGAAACAATGTAAGAAAGGAAAGAATTGGAAGACATATTTAAAATGCTAAAAGAAAAACAATTTCAACCAAGAATACTATACCTGGCAAGACTATCCTTCAAATGGGAAGAACAGGAGCCAGCAGGTGGCGTGGTGGTTGGGGGTGCTGGATTCCCACATGGCCGACCATGGTTCAAGTCCTGGGCCTGGGAGCTTGCTTTCTCGCGTCCCCGCCCCCCCCCCCCCCCCCCCCCGTCTCTCTCTCTCTGTCCCTCTATGGTCAAATTAAAATAAATAAATAAATAAATAAATAAATAAATAAATAAATAAAGTTCAATAAAATAATTATTTATTTTTTTAAAAGAAAGTTAATGGATTAAATTCTCCAATTAAAAGACAGAGACTGGGGCCTGCAGGTGGTGTGATGGTTAAGGCGCTGGACTCCCACAAGGCTGACCACAATTCGAGTCTCAGACCTGGTGGCTTGCTTTCTCATTTTCCCTCTCTTTCTCTGGTCACATTTTAAAAAATTTAATAGTAAATAAAATGAAATAAAAATAATTCTTAAAAAAAGGTAAGGAATGATTAAAAAAAAAGACAGACTGACAGAATGGATTAAAAAACAGGAGTCCTTTATCTGCTCCTTACAAAAAACACACCTCATTGGTATAGACATATACAGACTAAAAGGGCTGGAAGAAGATATTTTATGCAAATAGAAATAAAAAAAAGGCTGGCGTCACAATATCGATATCAGACAAAATAGACTTCAAGACAAAAACTGTAAGAAGAAACAAAGAAAGGCATTATATAGTACCAAAAGGGTGACTTCTCCAAGAGGACATAATACTTGTAAATATGTATGCACTCGAAACTGGAGCACCCAAATATGTGAAAGAAAGACTGCTAGATCTAAAGGAAAAGAGACAGAAACACTAATCCTTGGGGATTTCAACGCCCCACTATCTACTCTGGACAGGTCATCTAGACAAAAATAAACAAAGAGATACAGGATCTAAATGAAAGCATGAATCAAAAGGACTTGACAGACATCTATAGAACATTTCACCCAATAGCCACAAAATACACATTCTTCTTACCTCACATGGGTCATTTTCAAAGACTGACCACATGAGAAGGCATAAAAACAATCTTTTACAAATAGGGAACAAAACAAGTATTTATGAATTCAAATGTATAGAAACTATATCCAGCATCTTTTCTTTCTTTCTTTTCTTTTTTTTGGGGGGAGAGGTTTTTGCTATAGGTTGCGTGTGCTCCCCAGAAAGACAAAGAGAGACAGAGAGACAGAAAGCGAGAAATCACCCCCCAGGGGGGATGGCCATGCCACAATCCCTTCTCCTCCATTCTCCTCTCGGGATCTTGGGCACGCACACACACGCACCTGGCGTGAGTTTAAGCCACTGGGTCGGGGACTCAAACTCGGTTGACTACATGGGAGTCCAGCAACACAGCCAACTGTGGTCCTTCCAGCATATTTTCTGACCACAATGGAATTAAATTTGAAATCAACTACAGAAAGAACCCTCAAAAATACATGAACACATGAAAACTAAACATCCTACTCCTGAATCAGTTCACAATCACTGATGAAATTAAGGCTAAAATCAAGAGATTCATTGAAACCAATGATAATGAGCACACGAGTATTCATAACTTATGGGACACTGAAAAAGTAGCCATAAAAGGGAAGTTCATAGCAATTAGTGTCCACAAGAAAATAACAGAAAGGGGGCAAATAGACAACCTAATGACACATCTCAGAGAACTGGAAAAACAACAACAAACAAACAAAACAAAACAAAATACCAGGAGAAAAGAAATAATAAAGATTAGAGAAGAAATAAATGAAGGAGAGAATAAAAAAACTACACAGGGGAGTTGGCAGGTGCTGTGGTGGTTAAGGGTAATGGACTCCCACATGGCTGACCATGGTTCAAGTCCTGGACCTGGCGGCTTCTTTTCTCATTTTCCCTCTATCTCTTTCTCGCTTTGTCTCTCTCTGGTCAAAATTAAAATAAATAAATAAAGTTAAATAAAATAATTCTTTAAAAAAAGATACAGAAAATAAATGAAACCAAAAGCTGGCTCTTTGAGAAGATAAACAAAATTGACACATGGTTATTTAGACTAATCAAGAAGAACAGAGAAAAGAACCAGATAAATCAAATCAGCAATGAAACAGGCAATATTACAACAGACACAATAGAAATACAAAAGATCATGAGAGAATACTACAAGTCATTATATGCCAACAAACAAGAAAACCTAGATGAGATGGATAAATTTCTGGGCATATATAGCTCACCAAGATTGGGCCAGGAAGAAATAGAAAGCTTTAACAGGCCAATAACAAGCAATGAGATTGATTCAGTAATAAATAGTCTCCCAACAAAGAAAAGTCCAGGACCTGATGACTTCACTCCTGAATTCTACAAAACTTTTAAAGAAGTGCTAACTCCAATTCTCCTCAAACTATTTCTAGAGATCCAAAAAGAAGGAACCCTCCCAAATTACAGAATCACAGGCTTCTGTGAAGCCTGATCATAAAAACAGACAAGGACATAGCAAGAAAAGAAAACTACAGATCAATACCTCTGATGAATATAGATGCAAAAATTCTCAACAAGATACTAGCAAATTATATCCAACAACACATTAAAAAAAGATTATACACCATGACCAGGTAGGTTTTATTCCTGGGATGCAAGTATGGTTCAACATATACCAAACAATAAATGTAATATATCATGTTAACAGAAGGAAAGATAAAAACCATATGATTATATCAATCAATGCAGAAAAATCATTTGAAAAAATACTACATCCCTTTATATAGAAAAAAACAGCATAGAAGAGACATCTCTCAGCACAATAAAAGCCAAATATGACAAACCCATAGTTAACATCACACTGAAAACTGGAACAAAACAGGTTGCTCACTTTCTCCACTCCTTTTCAACATAGTATTGGAAGTCCTAGATAACGCAATCAGGCAAGAGAGTCGAATAAATGGCATTCAAATACAAAATAAGATGTAAAATTATCTCTATTTGCAGATGATATGATTCTATACATAGAAAATCCAAAAGAATCCACACAAAAAAACTCCTAGAAGTGAATACAGTAAAGTGGCAGGATACAAAATCAGCATGCAAAAATCTAGAGCATTTTTATACACCAACAATGAACAGACTAAGGTAGAATTAAAGAAGGCAATCCCATTTACAATAGCCACAAAAAATTAAGAAACTTAAGAATAAGCCTAACCAAAGAAGTGAAAGACCTTTACAAGGAAACCTATGAAAAACCAAAAAAAGAAATTGAAAATGATATACAAAAGTGGAAAGACATCTCATGTTCCTGGATTGGAAGAATAAATATAATCAAAATGTCAATCCTACCCAAATTAATTTACAAATTCAATACAAGACTGGTCTAGTTACCAGAGATATTCTTCACAGATATAAAAAAAGTCATAAAATTTGTCTGGAATTATGATAGACCCTGAATTGCCAAAATAGTACTGTACAAAAAGAATAAAGTAGGAGGCATCACGCTTCCTGACCTCAAAATCTATTACAAAGCTGTGGTAATCAAAATAGCATGATATTGACACAAAAACAGGCAGGTAGGCCAATGGAACAGAAAAGAGAACCCAGAAATAAACCCCCAAATATGTAGCCAACTGATCTTTGACAAAGGCCACAAGACAATCTAGTGGAGAAAATAAAATATCTTCAGCAAATGGTGCTGGAAAAACTGGATATTCACCTGCAGATAAATGAAACCAGAACCCTATCTCTCACTACTAACAAAAATCAGCTCAAAATGAAGCAAAGATCTAAATGCAAAAACCTCCATCTATGAAACTCCTGATGGGAAACATAGGGGAAACTCTTGGAGACATTGAAATAGGCAAAGACTTTTAAAATAAGACCCCCAATGCCCAGGCAATAATCCCCAAAATGAAGAAGTGAGACTACATTAGGCTAAAAAGCTTCTGCATAGCAAAAGAAACAATAATTAGAGTGAGGACACAACCCTCAGAATAGGAGAATATATTTACAAATTATGCCTTGGATAAGGGACTGATAACCAGAATACACAGGGAACTCAAGCAGCTTACTTGCAAAAAATAAACATTCAATTAAAAATGGGATAATGAGTTGAACAGACAACTCTCCAAGGAAGACATACAAAGAGCCAAAAAGCCTATGAAAAAAATGCTCAACATCTCTTTGAAAACAGTTATAAATGTCAGATACAGTGTGGGAAGAGGGTGGGTGAAGATAATGTATATAGTATTCTCAACTGGACTGGTGAGAAATGTATACATGTTGGCATATTGACTTTGCAAGCTAAGTGACATATGAGATTGAATGCATAAAAAATTGAAATAAAAATACAATGTTATAACAAAAAAAAAAAGAGAAATCACAAAAGCAAATAGAAAACAGTAGCCTTCTTTCTTTTAACAATGAAGATGAACATAAGTAAGCAAAAACAGTTTTCACTTTGTTATCTTCAAAAGCATATGGGATATTTTGGGGACCAGCATATGACTACGTTGTTGGACTCCCATGTAGTCGACCTCTGTTCGAGGCTTAGACCTGCTGACTTGAACTCACGTGCCCAAGATCCTGAGAGGAGAATGGAGGAGAAGGGATTGCGGAGTGGCTATCCCCCCTGGGTGTGATTTCTCGCTTTCTGTCTCTCCGTCTCTCTGTCTCTCTCTGTCTTTCTGGAGAGTGCACACGCCCTATAGCAAAAACCTCTCAAAAAAAAAAAAAAAAAAAAGAAAGAAAGAAAGAAAGCAAGCAAGCAAGCATATGGGATATTTTTAAAAATAACTTTCCTAGGGACCAGTAGTTAGCGTAATGGCTATGTCGCTGGACTCCCACGTAGTCGACCGCGGTTCGAGTCCCGGACCCAGTGGCTTAAACTCACGCCGGGCGCGTGTGCGTGCGTGCCCAAGATCCCGAGAGGAGAATGGAGGAGAAGGGATTGCGGCGTGGCCATCCCCCCTGGGGGGTGATTTCCTGCTTTCTGTCTCTCTGTCTCTGTCTGTCTGGCGAGCGCACGCGCCCTATTGCAAAAACCTCTCCAAAAAAAAAAAAAAAAAAACTTTCCTGGGGCCAGTGGGTGGTGTGGTGGCTAAGGCGCTGGACACTCCCACATGGCCAACCATGGTTCAAATCCCGGACCTGGTGGCTTGCTTTCTCTCTCTCTCTCTCTCTCTCTCTCTCTCTCTCTCTTTCTCTCTATCTGGTCAAATTAAAAATAAATGAACAAATACATAAAGTTAAATAATTAAAAATTTTTTCCCTCAGTATTTTTAAATAATATTTTTTCATATTATAAAGATACTACAAGTCCATTGTAGAAAACCTAGAAAACTTAGTAAAGTAAAAACTGTGTCTCTCCATCAAAAAAGAATTATTTTATTTAACTTTATTTACTTTATTTATTAATTAATTTTAATTTGACCAGAGAGGGACAGAATGAGAGAGAGAAAGTGAGAAGGCAAGCTGCCAGGTCTGGGACTTGAACTGGAGTTGGCCATATGGGAGTCCAGTGCCCTTAACTACCAAGCCACCTGCTGGTCCCAAAATGCTCAACATCTCTTATCAAGAGAGAAATGCAAAGAAATACCACAATGAGATACCACGTCACCCAAATCAGAATGGCTTAGATTAAAAATATATACAGTTATGTATGCTGGCAAGGCTATGGTGAAAGGGAACCCTCCTACACTGTGTGGGAATGAAAACTAGTACAGCCTCTGTGAAGAACAATATGGCGGTTCCTCAAAAATCTACAAATAAAATACCATATGACCCAGTCATTCCACTCACGAGTATCTACCCAAAGGATAGGAAAACACTCAGTCAGAAAAACAATTGCACACCCATGTTTATTGCAGCATTATTCACAATTGCTAGGACATGGAATCAGCCCAAATGTCTAAGAACGGATGGACAGATTGAAAAAACGTAGCACAGAGACACTATGGAATACTATTCAGCCATAAAGAACAATGAGACCCTGACATTTGATACAAAGTGAACGAACTTGGAAAATTTAATGCTAAATGAAGCAAGCCAGGCTATGAAAGAGAGGCATTGCTTGTCCTCGCTTAATATATACCAAATATCTGCACTTTATGGCAGAAACTGAAGGATTGGAAGGTATAATAGCAGGGAAGGCAAATGAAGATACTAGAGACAGTATAGGAGGGAGTAGGGAATAGGAGGTGGAAGGGAGGGGATCAGGGAAAAGAATATAACAGAAAAAAATATGAAAAGTTATCTTTGATGATAACGTGCATAGTAATATCTATGCCTCGACTAATACGCAGTGCATTCACACTGGGAAAAACCATTTTGCATGCTGTAAAGATGTACAGTGATTAAACATAAATGAAAATAATAATAGAATTTTTGAAATTGGCAAGCAAAGAAAAAAAAGTTTATCCATTTCTTTCTTCCCTGAGAGAGAGAGAGAGAGAGAGAGAGAGACAGATGATAAGACAGAGAGACCGATAACCTCAACAGGGTCTTCATGCCACAATTCATCCCCAGCCTCAGCCAGCCCTAGATCGTGGTCATGTGCACACCTGGTATGTTTGGGGGAAATTTCCAGATGCTAATGCAGAGCCTTCCCATGTGGATCAGTCTCAAGGACCTTTCTTTATCATTGTATCACTATGCAGCCTCTGGGAAAACATTTTTTAAAAGTTTGTTTTATTATTAATGGTTGTGTTTGTGCTAGAGAGATAGAAAGATGAGAGAGAGAGAAAGCGAGAGAGAGAGGAGCACCCTCAATTGACAGGGTCTTGTCACACCATGATCTCCTTTCCCCTACCCTCCAGCTTGTCGAGGTCTTGGGCACTCATACATGCACACATCTGGTGCGTTTTCAAGCTAGCCCGGGAATTCAAAGTTTTAACTGGTCATGCGGTTTCCTGAATTGCAGTTCAATTTGCTACCTACTGTGCCACCTGGTTGGTGCCCTGGAACATAGCATCTTCTCCTAACTCCCCCATCCTTAATTTCAGTCCCCCTAAGAACCAGGTTTCCTAGCTCACAAGAGAAATGAATTTTTTTTTCACATCAGAATTGTTTTTCATGAGCACACGTCTTTTCTTAATGAGACAGCTCCTAAAGAGGAATTTCGTTTCTCATTTTCTCAACTTCTCTTATCAGACTCAGTTCTCTTACCAGTCTCAACTCTGAGTCTTTGTTTGCATAGCCACAGTTAGGAGAAGGTGCTATGTTCCAGGGAGGCAGAAGCCTGAAGGGAGTTCAGAGTGACAGCCAGGACATATGCATGATTCCTGAGAATGCTCTGACATATTCTGGAGATATCTGGACCTCCACCGATGGACAAGCAAGAAATTTCCTAGCTCCAGTATGCCCTCTGTATGAAGATGGAGAAAGAAATGATGAAGGCGTCATTATAGCAGGATAGAACTTAGTGCTGTTGAAGAGAAATATAATGATATAATGTGAGTCACATATGTATTTTAAAATTTTCTCATGACCAGGGCCAGCAGGCGACGTGGTGATTGAGGATTCCCATATGGCTAACTGTAGTCTGAGTCCTGGGCCTGGTGGCTTGCTTTTTCATTCTCCTTTTCTCTCTCTCTGTCTCTCTCTGGTCAGATTGAAGAATAATGATAATAAATAAAATTAAATAAATAATTCTCAAAACAATTTTTTCTGTCAGTCACATTAAGGGAGTAAAAAGAAACAGGTGAAATGAATTTTAGTAATATATTTTATTTAACTCAATATATCCAAGCTATTCAACATTTAATAAACACAAAATATTATTAATGAAAGATATTTTACATATTTTATATTAAATATTTGAAATTCAGTATAAGCTTTACAATTAAAGCATAGTTGAATTCAGACTGGCCGCATCTCAAGTGTTCTATAGCCCCGCATAGCTACCATATTGGATGGTGCACGTCTAACTCTGTATTCTGTGGTTACTAAAAAAATTCCAAAAGCCTCCCCCCCTTAAAATAAAGAGAGCTTGCTGTAAGAGTCTGCTTATCTCAATGACTACATTTGCCATAAGAAAACAAAAACAAAAATCTATTATAGTATACACAGTCTCTTTATCTCAGAAGCCTGTCTTTACAAAAGGCTCATGAGCTGCTCATAGCTAGGGGTGATTTCTGAGTGGGCAGACAGAATTAAGCCCATGGGGAGATGAAAAATAGATTGGTGTAATCACTGGCGAATTGAAAAATAAAAATATTACAGCCATCTTAGAATAATGGTTACTTACATGATAAGTCTCTGTGGGAGCAAGCTTAAAAACACAACTCATACTTAATTCATTTTCTGGAGTCTTTCTAGAAAATACCAAGTTATAAGAAATCAGGTACTGCAGTCCCCCCTTACCCTGTTTTGTGCTCCATGGTTTCACTCACCTATGGCCTCAGTTATCTGCAGTCAACTGTACTCTGAAAATATTAAGTGTACAATTCCAGAAATAAACCATTTGTAAGTTTTAAATTGCATGCTATTCTGAGTAATGGGATGAAACCTCACACTATCCAGCTCTATCCTGCTTCGTCTCTGCCTGGTTGTGAATTGTCTATTTGTCCAACATCTCTACCCTGTATATGCTCTCTCCCATTAGTTACTTAGTAATTAGCTCAATTATTGAATGGGAAAAAACATAGTATATATGTAGGGTTTATATCCAGGATTTCACACGTCTGCTGGGGGATCTTGGAACTTATTTGTTAGCATAGGGGGAATCACTGTATCGGACTTATCAACTTCTTTTTCTCTGTTGCTTACATAACCCAGGCATCCCAGTCACACCAACCTGGAGTCTGAATAGGTTAAAGCAACAGCAACAAAGCTCATCAACCTTGTGTGTTTTTCAAGTCGCTGGGCCTGGGACTCAAACTGCAGTTAGCCATGTGGAGTCCAGCTGTCTTAACCACTGGCTGGCCCACTGCATACTATTTTTTAGCATGTTACATATTGAGTTAAAAAAGGGGCCGGCAGGTGGCATGGTGGTTGAGGCTGCTGGATTCCCACATGGCCAACCGCAGTTCAAGTCCCAGAAGTGGCAGCTTACTTTCTCACTTGCTCTCTCTCTCTCTTCTTCTCTCTCTGGTCAAATTAAAACAAATAAATAAAGTTAAATTAAAAATGATTCTAATAAATAAATAAACAATCCTTTAAAAATGTTTAGAAAAACATATTGAGTTAAAATAATGAGAAGAACCAACATTTTAGTTGTATCATATTAATGTGGTGAGTCAATAATTTTTCCAGTTGGTTGACTTTTCCATAAGGTTGACTAAGTGTACAGCCCAGGACCTATTCTTGGCTTTCCCCTAGATGCAAACCTCTTAAAGGTAGGGAAATATTGTTTGGACCAAAACCAATGTGAGTAAATATTTTTCTTCTTCAGACAAATATTTTAATTAAAACCCAATTGTGACCTATGACCATAAAGACCTACTCATGACACTGTGGCAAATAAAATCCTCCCCAAAACAACCAGAAATGCATCCCAGGAGTCAGGAAGTAATTATTGGGTTGTTGGGAAAGTCGTGACACATGTTTTCATAGAAAAACATAGAAAAAATATGTCATGACTTTTCTGACAACCTAATATAACTCTGGGTTTCTGTACTTCTCAGCCACAAACACTGTAGACCAATGATTAATGAGTGGTTTATGGTGGGACATTTACAATCCAGGGGAAAGGGAGGGGAAATGGACAAAAATGATGAAGATGGGATTTCTGTCAACCAAGAGGAACTTGGGCTCAGAGTAATCCAATTTAGAGTGACTTAAAGACAATAAAGATATGTGGCCTTTCTTGTACAGTTAAGTTGGTTAGCTCAGATCCACACCTATCTCTTATTTGAAATATTCAATAAATGGTACATTTGGGGTGTGGGGAATAATTATCCTGCTCCCTGAATCTGGTACCATGTGCTGAGGGTCTCTTAGCAGTCGAAGCAGAAATGTACTGGCGCACCAGAGTTCCAAGATGACTAAAAATCCTTGTGTAGAGAAGGTAAACGTCTAGCATTACTTGGCCTAAAGGAAGGTACTTGGTGGGGGGAGGGGTAGCAGGTCAAATAGCGGTTAAGGTGCTAGACTCCCACATGGCCAACTGAGGTTCGATTCCCAGATCTGGAGGCTTCAAAATCACACCAGGCATGTGTGCGTGCATGCCCAAAAATCCCAAGAGGAGAATGGAGAAGGGATTGCGACCTGGCTATTGCCCCCTGTGGGGTGTGTGTGTGGGGGTGATTTCTTACTTTGTCTCTTTCTGTCTCTCTCTGAAACACCCTAAAATTTTTTTTAAAAGGCACTGGGGGACTAGGGATCTTGCAATGGGCAGAAACTGAAAACAAAAGACATTTGGCTATTAGGGGCACTGAAATAAATGTATTCTAAGCAACGGTTCTGCCCAAATTAATTAACTAACGCTAGAACAAAATTTGAAACTTCAGCTCATTATCGTTCTAGTTTTGGCAGCATGATTTTCCCTGAGGCTTTTAATTCTTTCCTCAGAGTTCTGTATAATAACTTTGAATCTTTGATGTGTTTTCAAATATTGGCTTAAAGCATCACAAGTTGTTATTTTATTTAAGTGAATAAATTGGCTGTCTAGTTATATCCTGTTTCATATACAAACGAGACCAACTTTATGCAAATAAGACCAACCTCCATAGGAAGGTGTTCATGGCATAAGGTGTCATAGGAAGGACATGTAGATTTATTTACTCTCAGAGGTATGGCTTCTTGATTACATTATCGTTAAATCATTTGTTTATACTATTACCTTGCTAGCAGTGAGACTAAGCATTCCCCAAGCGTTCCTTTTCTTATTTTCATGTTCCCAGTATTACATACGAATAAATTTTAGAAAGAAAAACCCTGCTGACAAATATATAAGGGGTCTCAAAAAAGTCATGGAAAACATGCATTATGAAAAAATTACTCAAAATTTTTTGTACCAAAATAAACTCGTACTTTAATTTTATTTTTCCATGAACTTTCTGAAGTCTCCTTGTATAGGAAGGGTTTCTTAGAGTAGAATACATTTACTCTGTTTGATTCTAAGTTCTTAGAAGACAGGAATACCTTGTTCGTCTCTATACCCTGCAAAGAGGAAAGCATGTTTCATCAGGTCCTACATGTCAAAGGTCAAATAAAATGATATGAAGACAGTACTTGGCCATTTTGGGTGAAACAAACACTTTGAGTTTGTGTCCATGTGCTACATTGACATCATGATAACATTTTGTTTGTTGTGTAAAATCTGTCTTTCTAAGACACCAGGCCAAAATTGCTGTGCGTGGGGCATTCTCACAGAATTGATGGTAAAATGTCCAAATTATATTAATATCTTCAAAGTCCCAGCCTTCTGCTGCTGTGTTGGAAGGCCAAGGAAAATTCATTTACCAATGTGCCGATGTAACACAAATATCTCACAATAGAGCTGTGCAACTGGGTTATCTTTTGTATGCGGTAGTGGGACATCACTTGTTTAATTTTTCAGCT